>JAJIYU010003938.1:0-25477 GCA_030144865.1 Tinospora cordifolia
GGATTTCCACAATTGAACAAAAACAAACTAAATTCAGAAATCATTTTGCCAAAAATTCATAATAAAAATAATGTAAAATCATTAGAGTAAATGTTACAGCGAATGAAATCATTAAAATCATTGTATATTGACCTGATCATTTGAAATCCAAAACCAAGATAGTTGCATGTAATATAGTGACATTAAACTTGAGAGAACATACATCCAATTATGATATAAAATAAAATAAGTAAATATAACTTCTAAATCCTCCCATTTAGATAACCTCTCTCGTGAGGTTTCCAATCAAAAGTGAGAGTCTTCAGATGTAAACTACTGCACACTACGTCCATGTGTTCTTGAAAAATGAAATGGGAGTGAGCTCGAAAGCTTAGTGGATCATTTCTACACATCGCATGCATTATACAGATTAAAATTCAAAGCATTACAAACACTTTCACACATTACGCATTTTAAACATTCATTTGGTTTTGGTTGCAATCTAAGATCGAAAGAGTGTTGATATGACTCTCGGTATTCCCTTTGATCTCGTCTAATCATAGAAGGTCTCGAGTACCATCTAAAATCAGTCATGTCTTAGTATCACAGTCTAAGATAGAGTACTTACTGTAGCCTCGTACTACCTCCCGAAGACTTCTAGCTGCCGCAGGCAACTTAAGGTTGGAAATACTTATGATCTGCCTTGTGGCTTGTCGATCTCAAGAGATGACATATAGGATATGCTGCCTCGATCTACTTCAGGCTCGTCGATCGCACCGGTACGTGAATTCTTAATAATCCTTTGTCTTATTTTAATTTCACAGACAAGTTCAATCATACCCAAACATTTCACAATGCAATAGAGAATTAATCAAATTATGCATGCAGTCCAATAGCAGTTTGAATAAATAACAAATGTTATAAAATGCAATTTACATGGTAGCCAAATGAATAATTGATGTTATGTAATATATTTCTTCTATTTATGCGTGTCATGAAATAATTATATGTGAAATGAAATAATTTATCATTCATCACACCATCATCCAAGCACACCAAATAATTTTAATTAATTTAATAATAAAATTCTAATAACATAGAACTATTCAAATAAATGCTTTAAATTCGAAATCTACATAATACATATAAGCAAAAAAATCACGCCCACCTGAGATATATTAGATCTCCCTTGTGTCACCTCGCAGTGATTTAATGCTCCAAAATTATTAATCTACAATTAACATTAATAACAATAAATCTTTAAGTTCCAATTAACTTATTTATAATGAATAAAAATTCTAAACTTAGATACTATTAGACTCTAGTATCCTTTTTATTAATATTAAAATCTTTTCCAAAATTTTCATTCTTGTTAGATCTCAAAATAATTCTAATCTCAAATTTATGAACCTTCCAGTATTATTTGCAATACCATACTTTTAATTGCAAAATAATTTACTCATGTTCAATAAATCTCATTCCAATTAAAATAAGGTTTTCATATCTAAAAATTTGAACTAACTCCAAAATACTAATTATCACCTAAAAAACCTCTAAGCCAATTCTTAAAATTAAATATTCATTTTCATAAAAAATTATTCATATCAAAATAATATTTCTCTACTACATATTTCTTTGATTTAAGCCTCCAAAATTTTAATCTAACAATAAAAAAATTACATATTAAAATTTCTAAGCCTCTACTAATATTTCAAATTAAATAAAATAATTTAAGGCTTAAAACCATTCAAAAATCCTTGAACTCTTAAATAAATAATTTCTACTTCAATAAAAAAATTTTAATATTTAATATTTACTTCAAGGCTCCAAATAAATTCAATCTCTGATTTTATTTCTTTTTATATCAAAATCATCCATTTATTTCATAAGTATTCTCATTATGAACAAACTTCTATAAATTTATTTTTCACATCCTTATTATTTTAATAAAATTCAAGAAGCATACTCCTTTAATATTTTTCTCATTTAACTTTTAACTAACAAAATAAATAAATAAATTTAAATCTCCGAATCTCCGAACCCCTTGAACTTTGAATAAAGTTCATTTCACATCCACAAGTCTCCATTCCAATAGATAAAAATATTTCATTAAATAAAAATCTTAAATAAAACCTCTAAATTCAGATTTTTCAACTACTAAGGATAATCTCTTTTTTTTGGCATTTACAATCAAAGAAATAATTTAATTTTGAACCCTCTAAAATTTAAAAATAAAAAATTATAAGCTTTATACCTTTCAGATCGAAATTCAAAACTAGGCATCGCCCTTCTTCATCTTCGCACGAGCAAACATTCAATAAAGAAAACCCGTTATTGTTGTTTGTCTTTTGTGCAGGAACGCGCCAGTTCGCACCAGATCTTAGTTCCTCTGTTTCATGCTCAAATCGTGATCCTCTCTCAGTTCATTTTCTTCTTCATTTGGTGGCGACAACAACAACCAGCTGCTGCTAGTCTCGTTCTTCCTCTACGTTGCAGCTGATACCTCTTCTTCGCACCAAATTACAACCGCTTTTTCCTTTGTTCTTCTTCATTCAATTTGCCAAAACGTGAAAACGCAGTAGCAGAAAAATTGCTTTGTTCCTATCCAAGAATCATTCACAACAGCACACACAACAAAAACCCAAATTGATTTTGCCCCAAATCACCAAATGCACAAATCCTCTTGTTCATTGTTCTTCTTCGTTTCGGCAGCAACAACAACTAGAAAATTCTAGTTTTATTATTATTCTTCGTCCCCAAATCAGCAAATTTCCAGCTATGAAAGTTTTCCTTCTTCCTTTGCCCAAATAGAGCACGCCCCCCTTTTTTCTGTTTCTTCAAGCGATTTCCAAATTCCTTTTTTTTTTGTTTTTCTCAGTTGGTTTGCTCTAAGCTTGTAGAACAAGCTTTCTTTCTTTTTTTTTTTTTTTCTGAATCAAAACACCCATATTTGTTTTTTTCTTGTTCTTTTGATTTAAAATTTATTTATTTATTTATTTTCTTTTTGCAAAGCGACATGTATGCACGTACCACTCGCGTGAGCATCGTATATTTTTATTTATTTATTTTTCTTCTAATCAACCAATATTTCATTTATCTTTTTCAACCAAATCTTGAATTTTTATTTTTATCCCCTAATAGTCCAATAAACTCATATTTTGATCAATCGTTATCTAAATCAACCAGTATTTAATTTAAAGTCCCAACCATGGTCCATACATATATTTATTTCTTAATTAATTACTTTTATATTTGTGTTGTTGATGTGCACACATGCATCTTATTATTTCTCTTTCACAAATCTCAAAAAAAAAAATTTTAAATTATAAATTCTAAAATTTATTTTTTTATTTTTTTGTATTGTAAAAATCCTTATTTATTTTTAACCATTAATGTTATTGTTGTTGTTGTTATTATTTTTAACTCAAACATTATAAGTTCTAAAATTTATTCTCTATGCGCATTAAAAAGGCTATTATTTATTTTTTGACGATACTTATTTTATTTCTTGATTGACCATTTTTTTATATTTTTATTTTAATTGCGAGGTGTACGTGTTCGTAAAACTTTGGGGTGTTACAAGAACTCCTTTCAGTCATAATGTCAACTTGAACCAATTTGATATATGAATCACTAATTGTTTGAAAGTGTGTGAATTTGTTGGTGTTAGAGGTTTTTAAATAATAAGCTAGTTGTTTGATGGATGATCCACTGGGCTATGTGCTCACCCCTTTCTTTTTAACATTTTTAGGAAATTGAATATGATGACAATAGAAATCTGATAGTAGCTATGTTTAGAAAGCTTTTATTTTCTTTTATTCAATGTAAAGGCATGTTGCCAAGTTTTGTTTTATTAGACTTCTGTTGAATTTTTATTTTTAAAGAGTTATGTACTCAAGTTTATGAATTAATTTGAGAATGTAAATTTCTTTACTTTATTTAAATAAATAAAGAGTTTGAAGTATTCTTTTTTCTACTTGTATTGCACTTGTTGAATTGAATATTAAGCACAATGACAAGTGTATTCGTGAGGGATTTCAAATAGCGTTAGAACAAAGAAATTGAGATGCAAGTTGTGTACTTATAAATGTAACATAGAACCCAACCCTCATTGTGGTTAAGCTTAAACCTGTTTCTAGGGGGTTGGGGTGTTATACTGTCCCACCAATGGTTGTGATTGCACTGGGGTGGCGGAGAGTGCGACTATGGTAACTGTCTGACTCACTGTAGTGTAGGACTACCTCCCTGAATACTTTTTCTTCTCCTACTGCCTGAAACCCTGATATTAGCAACGTCGATCAACTTGGGTTTGTGGTTGTTGCTGTGGGATGCTACTATGTGCAATCTGTACCTCGATACCCTCCTCACGATTGTCCATCTCATACTATAGGGCCTGCCTTTGTATGGTCTCCATAGTAACAATATCAGAAGTGGACACCACTTGTCTGATGAAAAGTTGGAGCTTTTATCTATAGAATCCAACCCTCTCCTTCGGGTCCCTCACTAGCTCTAGGCATAAACCTCCAAACCCAAAAATTGGTGAGTATATTCCTCACCATTATATCACCCTATTGAAGGCTTAGAAACTAAATCTTTTTTACACTCCCTCTCTATCTCTAGGAGATAAGTAATGAGGAATAGCTCTCTGAACTGAAACCAAGTGGTAACCTGTCCCTCTATGATGCGAGTAGCCTTCCACCACCTTGTTGCCTCGCCTTCTAACATGTGGGCAAAAAAGAAGACTTGGTTCATCGCAATCAATCTCAATGTCTTGGCATTGTTCTTAATGTTGAGAATCCAATTGGCCAACTCATCTGAGCTGAAGCCCTCATGAAACTAGCCTCAGGTCTAAAAATCTATTAGGGAGTCGATCATGAGCTCCCTCATCCCCTTGTTCGTTGAGGACTGCCTCGACATCAACTGGTATAAGCAGTGAAGGAGGCATGGCTTGTAACACTCGTAACTTCGTGGTCGTGTCACGTCGTGAGCGAACGATAGTAAATAAGTTATTCATAGCTCACTTGCGCTCGCGCGAAGGCGCGAGTGATGCGAAAATGAAATCTGTTACTTGATCGAAAAATAATAATGCTAATGATAGTATGATAAAACTATAAATTATGTTTTATAGATATGTATAATAGTTGAAATAATTAATTGATGTTTATTATGATTAGTGTAGAAAAGAAAAATATACAGTGATTGAATTAATGACAATAATTATATATATACAACTTGTGATAAGGAGTAACCATATAATACTAATATAAACTTATAATAAAGCTTTAAAATAAATCATGATGCTTAGTTAGAAAAAAAATTAGATGTTGGGAAATAATAATACTACTAAATATAATAAAATGAACAATGAATGATATTATTGAGATACATAAATTTATCATAAGGTTTATATATAGAAGGTAAGCGTCATAAAGATATCAAAGAGATTAATATATATATAATCTTATAAAGTCATAATGAGATTTAATGAATAATGAATGTAAATTCATAAACTTAGGATAAGGATTAAAACAAATATTATACATGAAATTAAAAATAAGGTATTATACAATTAGAATGAAAAAAAAAAAATAAAAAAAAATAAAACACATGTAAATATATGTCTAGCCAACTGGTGGGTGACAAAAGAAGATGATTCTCGTGCGTGGTAAGGAGGAATGCTGGCGTATTGAAGACGCCGGAACAGGAGAAGGAACTGGAAAATTCGAGGCGTGTGTAGTCGGTCGTGGGACATGTGAGAATGAATGAGTCCCAACGATAGCTGCTAATTCTCTGTCGTTGTTGCTGGCTGGGAGCAACAGACAGGGGACAGAAACGAAGAAGAATGAAGCGAAGAGCAAAATGGAGCAGCTGCAAATTGGAGTGTTGGCCGAGAGAAGGGTGTAACGGTGCTGCAGTCCGAGTTTGACGAAGGGACCGAGCTGCTAGTAATGGTCAGAAGGGAGAAAACGGAGCACCAGCAGCCTATTGTTGTGTGCTGCTACTGTCTCCACAGTAGAGCAGAGAAGTGTGGCAGAAACAGAGCATGATTATTCTGTTAATGGTGTGGGTAATGGTGGATACGGTGAATAGAGGAAGCCAACCTCTGCGTGCTGCTTTGGTTACCGAATGAAGAGGACGAAGAACGAACAGACGGGAGCCGGTGAAGAGCTGCTGGCCGGACGAACTACAGCGGTGGGCGATGCTCTGTTTCGAAGGAGATGAAACGAGCTGCTGTTGTTCCCTGCCGCCGAATGAAGGAAGAAAACCAGCACTGCTGGTTTTACGTCTGCTGCCATTGCTCCACATTACTGCTGCTGTTGAACGTGGAAAAATGAAGAGGGACGCCGTGCTGTTGGTGGACGAAAACAGAGCAAGCGTGCTCTGTTACTACTGCCAACGTTGCTGTTGCTGTCTTCCTGTCGAATGAAGAAGAAACCAAGCAAGGGGAAGTGCAAACAGATGCTGCAGCTGCATCATTTCCATTGACTGGTCTAGTCCGTGAAGAGTGAAGGTGGTCGATTCTCTGTTGCTGTCCGTGAGGCTGTCGTAGGTTGTTGTAGCAACTATTGAACGAAGGTGAAGAGAATGTTGCTGCGTTAGATTGAAACAGATCAGGGAAATGGTGGTGGTGCTTGCTGGTGATGCAGTCCAGACGTAATAGGTGTGAGTGTTACTACCAAAAAAATTGAAGATTGGAAACTGAGAGTGGTGGCATTTCTTTCATCAGCTAGGGGATAACCGAATTAAGAGGTAAGATGAGTTATTGGATTTTTTATTTTGGAATTTAAGCATGCTTGTCCAATAATTAAAATATAATAGGACTTATAAATGTAGTTTGAATGAGATCATAAGATAGCATAGGAAATTAGTATACACTAGTTGGAATTAGGAAATTATATAATACTAAGACTTAGAAATAAAATTAATTAGTGTACTTCTAATAACTTAAATCTTTAATTTAAGTAATTGAGAAGAATTAGAAATCATTTATGTAAGAACTAAATCAATTAAAGTAGGAAAACAAGTAAGTAATTATTTGAACTAGTGCTATAAATAATTTTAGTAAAATTATAAAAATAGTGAAAAATTAAAATTGGCAACTTCGAACAAGACTAAAGATTTAATGAATAGAAGTCTTATTTTGTTCGTAATTAAACTTATTGTGATATTAATAAGCTATTCAAATTGTGAAGATTCGGTTACTAGAAAATTTAAATACAAGTTTAAATTTCAAATTAAGAAATTCGGAACATTTAGAAAATTGTCATCTTGAAATATATGAAAATCTAGGATTTTGGCAATAACCTTGAATAGCTGAGATTAATAATTAGACTTCATAATTAATTAGAAGATTATCTAAGTTTAAGAGTATCGTAAATGAAATTAAATGTGAATTAGGAACTTAGAGACTTTCATTAATCGTTGAATTACAGATTTTCGATTTAGATTATGGAGGACCTTGACGAAAAGTAAAAAAGCCCTGAAGAATCGGCAAGACCAGGTGGGTGCGACTTCCTTGCTCACTTGTATTATACGGATTTAAGATTCAAAGCATTTGATTGAATAGTTTTAGGTTATTAGAATTTTACTTGAAAATTGAATTTAAATTGTTTGACTTCCTTGAATGATGTGTAATGTGTGATGAACTATTTAATCCATGCATAATTAGTTATGACCTGATCTTGCACTTAGATTCACTCAATTATGGCATGCACGACTAGGCAACTGTGTATTTAGATTCCATTGTTTATTTATGCACCTTATCATGTGAATTTGCAAATATAGTTTGAGTTATATGTTCTAGTGAAATTGTATGATGATTGATGTGATTGAGATCGTTTGGAAAATAAAAAATATAAGACGATGGTTTATTAAGAATCCACGTACCGATACGATTGATGAGCCTGAAGCGGATCGAGGTGGCATCTCCTATATGTCACCGTTTGAGATTGTCGAGCTACAAGGCGGATCGTAAGTATTCCCACCCTGAGCTGCCTGCGACAGCTCGAAGTCTTTGATAGATTGTATGAGTCTAGATAAGTACCCTCTCTTGGGCTGTGATATTGAGATATGATTGATTTTAGATGGTACCACCTGAGGCCTTTATGATTATGATTGGATTGGATCACAGGGAATACCGAGAGGCATCTCAAACCTCTTCCGGTTTTGACTTCGACCAAAACTAACTGAATGTTTGAAATGCCTAATGTTTGAAAATGCTTGTAATGTTTTGGATTAGGTCTGTATAAAGCATGTGATGTGTAGGATCGATCTACTGAGCTTTCGAGCTCACTCTTTTCCAGGTACACTTGGATGTAAAGAATGGTGTCTTATGTCAGAAGACTCACACTCAGATTGGACACCTCATGGGGAGGTCGTCAGGGATAAGTGACTAAGAGGTTATGTTTTATGTATTATATTGGATTGTTTTAATGTGTTTACATTGATTTAACTTCGATTGTTTTATCTTTAAATGACTTTATTTGTTTAACAGTTTTGTTTTAAATGAAAGGTTTTTAAGTATTTTTGTTGCATCAATTATGCATTGTTTGTGAAATTTAATGAATACATAGAGAAATGATTTTGATCCTTGGTTTGTTTTAAAACACCTACGCAGACATTAACTTGAAAACGAACTGTTATGAACTTGATTTCGAAGAAAAAGATTTTGACAGAACGAAACCTAAAGTAGCATCTCGATTTTCATCGGGTGACGATCCACATGTGACATAACACGTGAACGGAGGTCCGGTCAAAAATTGGGGTTTTACATGGCTGGCTCAGCCCTCTGTTTCTTAGCTTCTATTTGGTTGAACATCTCTTTCAGCATGGTTGTTTGGGCTTGAGTAGCCTTAGTGGATGCTCTGATCATAGCCTCAAGCCTCTGCGAGGGATCCTACTTGGGCTATGCAGGAGGAGGCAGTGGTGGCATTGGCTTAGGAACTCAGCAAGGTCGCCCAGGTTGTGGCGGAATCGTGGTTTACATAAATACCAAATATTCATCGTTTCACAACATGAAGCAAACCATTACTCGAATTACTTATTGAATGTATCTAAAGACAATTTTGAGTCTAGTTCACATATTTTAAAATTGCTCTAAGTTTAAAAGAAAACTTTCCAACATCTGACAATAGTCTGATTTCCTTCGTGATATGGCTACTCTCACTCGGTTCCTCATTCCATCAATCAAAAGTTAGGAAGTTTTTGCCCATGATTCTGCTATGTTATTCTAGTCATTTTTAGGGTTTTCGCTTAGCCCATTTTCTAGTCACAATTTTCCAAAAATTTTTGGGCTTTCCTAACTATTGTGATTACTTTGAGGCATCCTAAGTCCATGTTGATCAACATTCTTCAAATTGAACCTAAGCTCTGATACCAAAGTTGTCAGGACTGACCCTTCCCTAAGATAAAGGACAAACCAATCGGCTCAATGCCTTGATGAACACACTTGCAACCCAGAGCTCGCCTGAGCACCGTTACACCTCTTTCCAATACTATTCATATTACCATCAGAGTAATCATATTCCAATAAAGATGCGGAAATAATTAAAAGCAAGTATAACGGAAATGGAGTCATTATAAACAGTTATTTACAATCATCCTTACTATGCAGTAGTGCAAGTACTTATACAAAATCACCTCACCCTATTCATGTATCTACTTTCAAAATAGTAAATGTCAAAAGTGAACCTACTGAGTAGAATGTGGATTTGGAGCTAAGCGATAATCACCCCTTGCTCTTATCCATGGCAAATGGAGTTGAAATGTTAGAATAGTGAGCCTAATTGTTCATGGTGGCTTAGTGAGTAATGAAGTTTAATTTACAATTTAAAACAAGCATTCCATAAAACAATGACATGTATGCATGATTAATATAGTATGTCAACCAATGTAGATAAATAATCATTTGAAATCCAATCATACATTGTTTCCCATTCCTTTGAAAAACATTTGTTATAAAAGCCAAACCATACGTCGAGGCCTCATGCCTCTGAGGCTTCTAATAATCAGCTAGAGCAGCCTCTCCAGACGGTTAGGCATATTTTTTGTCATCCACCCCATGGGCTGGCTTTGACCTCTGATGCCTCTATTGCATCCAACACCCTAACCTACACTTGGACCTCGAAAACTCAGTACACTTTCCATTTCGAAATCTAGTTTGTTTGAAATTCATAATGCATTTCAACATGTAATGGCATTTCATTCACATACATAATATCAAGTTTAAACTATAAATAAAAAACACTATTTACCAAAATGCTTAGCTCCTGGTGCTCTTCTCATGAGCAATCGTGTCCCGCTAATGCTTGACCTTGCATAACTTATGTGGTTTCTTAGTTTCCACATGAAACTTAGGTCAAAACTAGCTCTATGGTCCTTGGTTCACCAAAAGATTGACTCGGTCAATTTTGGTCCACTTAAGTCGATTTGGTCAATTCTAGCCTATTAACTTAACCCAATTAGCTTGTTTAACTCTATTCAACCCAAGTCAAACTTAATCACTTGTGGACTTGGAGGGTCAACATGATCAAACATGAGTTAAATTGGTCAAAAGGGTTAATTCTAGTCCCTAGGGTCCAATTCACTCCTTATGTTCAACACTTAGCAACATTTTTGGTTTATAAGTTGCACAATAAGTTTCCCAATTTCTCCTTGAATTTGCACATTAGATTCTCACCAAAGTTTGCTGAGTCATCCTAGTCTTCCTAAAGTTTCTTCAAAATTTTGCATGAATTTTTAGATTTTAACTTGATATCCACCAATCAGTTTTTCGGCACAATATTTGTGGCAGACAATCACAAATGCATTCATTTGACCCTATTAGACTTATCGATTTGAGACAAAATTTTTTTCCACTATTACCAATTGTCCCAGAAACATACTCACAAAATTTGAAGTCCATTAGACATGTTTATGAATTTTTAAAAATTTGTAACAGCAAGCACAAAATTATGATGCCATAACACATTGTCTAGAAATTCTAATTTTCATATTTTCGAACAAGAAATTTCATACTATTCAACCCAAGCACATGCTTATTCCTAGTAATACTATGTGAGACACATCTCATACAAATCTTGTTCTATAATTTTTCTAATTAATTTATTTTGTCACAAATCTAATTTGGTAGACACTAGTATACGTTAATTAACCCAACCTAAATACTTAGCATTTTACACTTAATCTGTAATAACCCAAAATCTTGTCAAATAATTAAAGATAAATAAGTTTAATGAAATTAAATGAAATAAGTTAAGAGAAAAATTTTTTCGAAGATTTTAAGACATCTTTGAGTGCAAATTGTGGGTTGACAAATGAAAAGTAATATGTATTGTAGATATAATATAAAATAGGCAAATAAGACCTTAATTTGATAATTAAATGAAAATTTTAATTTAGTAGAATTAATTATGAAATTTAAAGAGTTACTTAAAAAATAAAAAAAATAAAGTGTATATATATACACATATATATAGGTTAATGAATAATGTTTGCGTTAGCATAATAAATGTTAATACTACATACTATAAAAATATGTATATATAAAAAATTACATAATTAAATAAAAATGTAGTATGTATATATTTATTTAAAAATAAATAAAGCATCATATAAGTATCAATTTATAATTACATAAATGATTATCTGAAAATAAAATATGAAATAAATAAAAATATATGAAAATAGAAAATGTAGATTATTTAATTATTGACATTAAAAATATTAAATAGAAATATCTCTAATAAATACAATATTAAAGAAATAGAAATGAGAGAATATTAGAAAATTGATAAAATGGAAAGACATGTGCAAAAATCATGTTTACATCAATTAGAAAGTGTAAAATTGACAAATTTCAGATAATAGCAACCTTAAAAATCAAATTTGTTAATTAGAAACTGCATCCAACGGTCCAAACTCGATCTGTACGATCCAATGAATGAAATCAAAACCCAAAACAGCGCTCAAGAGCATTGAATCAACGTAATCCAATGACCCAGATTCGATCTACCTGATCTAACGGTCCGATTTCATTTCGTTGATCATGAACATACAACAATCGAGGAAAATCCAACGGCCAGGATCTGTGATCTTGTTCTGATGATCATTTGATGCTACGCTCGAAGTCCATCCAACGGTGAAGATCAAAGCCATTTTATTAATCGCGAACGGTGCTGCGCTTGAAGATGATCTAATGGCTCAGATTTGAAACGTTTTCGATCGATCGCGATCCAGTGCTGCACTCGAGGTTGATCAACGATCCATGACCCACGACGAATTCGTTAATCTCGATTGCGATTTAGTGTTGTGTTCGAGGTTGATTCAACAGTCCACGTTTGAGGTGCCTTGGTAATCATGAATCACGTGCTGTGCTCGAGGAAATTTAACGGTCAGGAGCCGAGACGATGATCGCAAACTGTTGATGCGATCGAGGATCATCAACGGCCTGGATTTATGCTCCGATTAAAATCAAAAAAATAACCAAAAAATCTAAAAAAAAATCCCAAAAAATTCCAAAAAAATCTGAAAAAATGTTTCTAAATTCCAAAAAAAGTATTCAAATACACTTGCTATTTTCCTATGCTTGGGGGGCACGAAATTTTGAATAATTAGCAAGTTTCCTACCATGAGAACACCCAAAACTTATCATTCTACACTATTTTGAACTCTATATAAAGGACCCATAATGCTCACATTGTGTTCATTCCAAATCAAGAGCATACTAGTCCCTCTTGACTCTCTCTAGCCTTCTTCTTGGCAATCCCTCAATTCTTGAGTAATCTTGAACTGTTCTTGAGTATTCTTGAGTGTCTTGAGAGTTCTTCAGTGTTTGGAAGCGTTGAAGTAACAGAACTTTGCCAGATTTCAGAAGTGTGCAGAAGAAATTTAATTAAGGTGGAAATGACTTCTAACTTTTATTTCTTTATTTTAATTTGAATAAGTCTTGCATGTGTGATGAAGTTTTGAAGTTGAATGATTGAATATATGTTTTAAATAGGCATGCTTTATTTATTTGATTTGCTATGAATATACATGTTATGCATGTTTAGAAATCAAGAATAATGATGCATGATATGCTTGAAATGTGCCATGAATAAATATTTGATGATTCATGTTATGCACATGTTGCACCGATGGTTTAATCCGATATTGTGTG
Source organism: Tinospora cordifolia (assembly GCA_030144865.1). Taxonomy (NCBI): domain Eukaryota; kingdom Viridiplantae; phylum Streptophyta; class Magnoliopsida; order Ranunculales; family Menispermaceae; genus Tinospora; species Tinospora cordifolia. The sequence continues at coordinate 13,139 of JAJIYU010003938.1, forward strand.
TTTTATCACTAAGAAAAGATTAAATAATGATTCAATCCACGTACCGGCGCGATGATGGACTACATAGTGTCATCGTGTGTGTTCCACCCCCCGACCCGGCTTGCCGGTTTACCATTGATGATTTTGAACTAGGTTTCCAAGAGTGATCCCACTTCATAGATATTGGGTTTGAGTTTCCAAAAGTGATTCTCTCTTCCAACGATGTGGAACATAGAGATTAAACTCTTTCGGTTCGAATGTCAACCATAAATAAGAAATTTTCTTGAATCGCCTAATGTACAAAAGTTTTTGACATGCTTGGTTTGTTTAAATTGAAATAATGATTTAAATGTTTAGAAAGATCCACTGGGCTATGTGCTCACCCTTCCTTCTATTTTCAGGTAATTGATTTACATGAAGACCATGAATATTAGTTAGGTTCTTTTTATTTAAAAAGTTTTTAATTTCTATATAAGGGCATGTTGCCCAAGTTTTGAATCTTCCGCTGTAATTTTCTTCATGTTCAAATTATGTACTCAATATTATTTAATTAGTTGAGTTTATGAATTTCAATTATTTCTTGTATTATTGCCTTATTAAATCTTTGAATTTAAGTTATGTACTATTAAATACAATCAAGGCATGAAATAATTGAAATAGAAAGTGATGCAAGTTGTGTACTTGTAAATGTAACACCGGCCCGACCTGCCGTTTGGTTTAATCTACTATCAAGATAATGGTGGTCGTGTCCAATGCTTAAAGATGCGGGGGTTGGGGTGTTACATAATCGTACTCAAATACCCAATTATAACATAAAAACATGTTGCTATACCAAAATTCCAGCAAGTATATATTTCATTTTTCCATGCAATTTTCACCCTATTTACTCCTACAACATGCAATTTGATCAATCAATCTACTAAACTGTTTTTGCCCTTTCAAAACTCATTCAAAATACCAACTTAATTTAAATTTTTAGCCATGAATTGAATATCTATTTTTCAGCCATATAAAAAATCTTTTTTAATAAAATTCCATGAGCATGCAATTCGTACAACACCTACACATGATTTCCTATGTTCTACATCCTCAACCAACTGAAAATGAACTCTAAAATAATGATAAATAAAAACCTAGATTTGGAGAAATTCCAAAATGTCATGGAAATCAATATAGTCTAATGGCATACAATGCATATAATCATGGAAAATCTCATAGCACTCATAATAATCCAAGAGCAACATTGAAATGAGAAATGTTATACCTTGTTACTGCCTCACATCCACAATTAAAAAGGCTTGTTCCCTCAACCTTCCAACACCAATATCAAGCTCAAAACTTCTAGCCTCCAAGAGTACTTCAACCACCTCCAAATCACTTGAAATTGAACTATGTTATGTAAATCCCTTTCCTCTTCAACTTCTTCTTCTTGCTCAAAGACAGAAACATTCTTAAGAGTTAAGATCAAACAAGGAAATTAAATGGTGGGTTATTGTTCTGTTTCTAAGAGTAGCTTGGCCTATGGGAGTAAGAGAGGAAGAGTGATTTGTTGATTTGACTTCTTTTCTTCTCTTAAATTAGCTTTTTCTTATTTTTTTTAGTTTAGATATTTGTGAATTTGTCTTTTCATTGCTATGTAAGCAATTTTGTCTCAACCTAAGCTTCTAGAAGTGGTTTTATTTCAAGAGCCAAAGATGAGAGTTGTGTTTGTGTAACATGACACAATTTTGCCATTTGTCATCCATCCACTTTGCCATGGTGACAATTCATGATGGCAATCACTATTTTTAATGCACCTTGAACACTGTTACTTTAACTTCGACTATGAGCTGAACCATTATTATTTTTTCTTCATAAAAATCATTATAACTGATTTTTTTATTGACCTTACCATAACTAATTTATTCCTAAAAATTTTAAATAAAATTATCATGCATATTTTGCATGATAACTGGATATAATAGTTATTATTTACACCGATAACCCTTTATCTATTTGTATTAATATTTTTAATAAAAAATTCTGCTGTTTTATATTTATTATATTTAATTTTTTGGCAAGTTAAAACTCTAATTTTTCTATTTTTATAATTTATATTTATTTTTGTCAATTTCTTACATTAATGCTCTAATGACTTCATTTTTCAAACCAATAGACCATAACCTATTAATATAAATTATCTTTTTATTTATAACAAATTTAAATCAAATTTTCAACCACTAAATTTTCTGAGAGTTTATCTAAATTAATTTATTTAATGTTATTTTTCTCAATTACTTAAACTACATTATTTTCTACTCTATTTTGAACGTACACTATGCGCTAGTACATGATTTTAATTTCTTCACATTACTTTTATGAGAAAATTTACATTCCAGCCCAATTAAACTTAACATAATTTTTGGCAACTTAAATTCTGCAGTTTCTTTCTAATTAAATGTAAAAATGATAATGTTTTCAATGTAGATCATTATTTACATACACCCATAGTAATCCTCTCACAAAAGATTAATCTACTGAATTGGTTGCACTATTTATATACAAAAATGTAATAAAATAGTGTTATAAAATGACCTTTGTTTAAATTTAAGGGTTATTGTAGCATGATAATAATTTTAAATAAAACTAGTCATTTCCAAACTACATAAAATATAATCTGCCTACTTATTTCATGTCTACCTGCATGCATACTTTAAAGTTATATGTGTTCTATGTTTCATGATTTCTTTAACATGATATAAATCAATAAAAGAATGATTTTCTAACTTAATCTAACATTTCAATCATGAAATAATTTATAGGACATAAAAGTAAAAGTAAGAAGATTATACCTTCTTCATTACATCACAACTTGCTCCAATTGATCTCGAATTTAGCCAATACTTTCAAGGATATGAGTGGCCAAGTAGATGACTTTTAGGGGGACTATTAGTAGCAAATTCTAGGGTGAAGAGAATAGAATGTGGTGTAAGTTTGATAATTAAACAACGTGTCAAGGCCCCTTCCCTAAGTAGAAGGGCGGCCTGACGGGCATAGTGACCAAACGAACCCATTTACTGAGTCAAGTTCGCCCAATCACTATGAAACCTTTCTAATTGTAACAACAAGTGACATTAGAATAATTTAAAGATTCATTTTGTGAATTGCGAAAGTAAGCAAACATTGCAGTTTAAACCATGAGCAAGTACTATCCTTTTCAAACATAAAAAGGAGTTGTTGTCTATACAATTTCATATTGTCTTGTTTCAAAAATAAACAATTGACCATTATTTACATATGCAAAAATGACCAACCTCTAACAAAAACCAAGAAGAGGAAAGGAACCATTAAGGGAACTAGGCTATCACTATGTTTTTCCCTTTATTGGCCACTGATGAACCTGAAATGTTAATAGAGTAATGAGCCTAAATTTCAACATGACTTAGTGAGTAGTAAAACTGACATGTTACATATAACCAACATTCCAAAGATAGTGCATGTATGCATGAATAATAATGATGAATTAGTGCTTGAAAACACGACATATAGTAAAAATAGTTATAAACAATACAACAACTAAAGAAGAATAGTTTGAATACATGCTAGTTGAAAACTGTATCTGAACTAGGGTTTCAAATCATCAAATCCAACCCTATGGCCATTGCTTGAGCAGGTTATAAGCTAGGCATATTCCTCGAATACCGTAACTCCACACTCGATCCTCAAGTATCATCACTCGTGTAGGTCAAAAGTTAGGCACATTGATCATATGTTCTAACCCTGCACTCAGACCTTGAGTGTAATTCCAATCACATTGTGTACTGTGACTCCACCCTCAGACCTCGAGCCTATGGTCTTATTATCGGTGTACATCTATATATATCTATATATCTATATATCTATATATATCAAAACCAATTTAATGTAGCTCAATCACATGAAAAATCCATGCCATTTCACTCATGTTTTATGGAAGGAATACAAGTTAAAGTAAACACGTAAATTAAATTACTCACATCGGGTCCCATATACCGATGTCCCATGACACTTAGCTTAGTCCTGTAGTATATGTTCGGATCTACATTATTTAAACTCAATTTTAGTTTGTTAGAGAAACGTAGTTGAATTATAGTTCCACTATCCTTAACCGATCTCGGTCAACTTATATTTTACTCAGTCAAATTTGGTAAACCGGCCAACTTTGGTCAATTAGTCAAACTTAGTCAAAATTGGTCAACATGATCAATTTTGGTCAAATTAGGTCAACATGGCATCAAGTTAGTCAAAATAGGTCAAAATTGGGGCCAATTTGGTTAAAATCCTCAATTTCCTACACTTAGTCAATTTCTAATTTCATGTTCTATCTGCGCAGCAAATTTTTCTATTTTTCTGCGATCAAACCGTGTGTTGGATTTACACAAAACTTTCTAGATTTGATCTATACCTCAATATTCACTAGAATTTTAGATTAAAGTTTTTGGGCATCATTTGATAGGTTTTTAAGTGAGATACCAGTCACTTAAAATTTTTTATTTTCATGTGACATACAGTCAGTACTCATGAAATTTGAACCACTTATCTAAATCGGATTTAGGTGAAATTTGGTACACATGTTTTTGGGATTCCCCGTAAAATTTTCACCTAATTTTAGCTCAAAATATTAAGATTTGGTTAGTCAATTGATCTTCCAATGCCTCAACTATGTCACATATTTATCCTACGTTTATGTTTCCCATGATTTTCTATTGTTTATTTTCCACGTTAAACCTCTAATTTAAAAATTGTTTCTTACACCTATTATGTGTATTTAGATCACAGAACATTGCCTTGTTAGGGCTCATTCGAATCAGTAAGCAAAGGTGGTCAAAACCTTACTCAAACATATCATCAAACACATAGCATACCCCATTTACAACTCTAAAATCATGAAGACAGAAGCTTATGGTACGAGAGTTATATCTTCTTGTAGCCTCAAGTGTGAGGATTAAGTGCCCCAAGTTTTAGCTCAATTGGATATCTCTAACTACCTCAAATGTTGTTCTAAAGTTGACTCTAAGAACACTTTCTACTATAACAGTTAGCAACCAACCAACTTTGGCACCTTATAAACCACATTCAAGAGTTTAGTTTTTGTTTTCCAACTATTGGAGCTTGAAATACACATGAAAAAGATGGGAAAGAGTGTTTTTACCTTAAAAAACGATCTCAGATTGACTAGAAAATACTCCTCCAAAGTTTGGATAAACATTGCTCCTTTGTTCCAAGCTTTCAACCATGTTGAACGCTGCAAGGGTCGGGCACCCTATGTGAGTTTTTGGCCCACATGGGCCTGGGCCGCCCAGGCCCATGCGCTTGGGTTGCACAGGTGTTTTTTGTTTTTCTTCCTCATTTATTTTATTTTCTTTCTCTTTTCTTCTTTTTCTTATTCCATTTTATTTTTTCCATTTTGTGTATATTTATTTATTCATTTGCCCCTCATTTTCTTAAAATTTTCAAAGATACCTCATATTCCAATATTTATCCATTTTTCTCAAAAATCACATATTTTACCCAAAAATTAATATTTTTCTCTCAAAAAATCAATAAGTTCATAAAAATCATTTTTCCTTCCTAAAAATTAAATAATTACTCAAAAAAATTAATATTTTCTCCCTAAAAATCATAGTTATTCCTAAAAATATATTATTTATTCATCTATCCATTTATTTTAAAAATTTCTCAATTAATTTAAATTCTTTCAATTTAAATGGATAAAATTAAAGAAAATTGAGAAAATTCATGTACTTTCCTTAAAAATTCTTTAAAAAAATATGGGAATATACATATCGAACCCATCAACTTGGTGTCCCAAAAATATGGGTTGTTACACATGGTATGAGAATAGGGTAAAGGTGAGAGTGACTTAAAGATGACTAACTCTTATTATTCTTGAGCACAATTAGTGTATATGGTGCTTGTATGAGCTTGCTTGGATGTTTGGACGTTGAGAAATTAGGATAAGAGAGGGAAGTTGACTTTGTTAATTTAGGAACAAGTGAAGTCAGCAATTAACTTGGTAAATAAGGGAAATCGGCCAGCAAGGAAAAGGGGATAGAAACTAAGTTTTTTTTTTAAATGATTATCTTGTTGGTTGTGCTTAATTTGATCTCAAGCTCTTGGACTTATCCCTTTTTGATCTTTAGTCTAATTTATCCTTTCATAGACTCGCATGTGTGGGAAATTGAATAAAAATATGCCATAGAATCCCCCATCTCGTTCCATATCTTTAGGATGAAGTTTAGGTTAGTTTAGGGTCGATTTTCGAATAATTATGAAGAGATTATTTTCTTCTCTTATCCACAAGACCATGGCTTTATGATCTTATCCACAAGAAATCGTCCCGCCTCCTTGTTGGATAGAATCTAAGTTCGTTTAGGACAAGGTTTGGTTGTTAACTATGGATGGAATCTCTTAGATAAGGTTTATCACTTAAGAGTCCTATTCAAACTCGAATTTATCCAATTTCACATTACTCATCCTTTGGAACATCCCTAGGGGTGTTTCCCATGGTCCATTCATGTTTCCTTATTTACTTTCAGTCTACACCCTTGCTACATGTTAGTCTACAATCCTACAGTCTTTTCGGTCCATTAATTTTTCTTTTTGCTTCATTTTGTCCATTAATTTCTTTGTAAATTTTGATTTAATTATCTATGACCTTTATATACTCATTTATATCACATTTTATTCATGATCATTGGAGTTATTTATGTGCTAATTTCACTAAATTTTATTCTATATACAATATAGTCTATATATACATATACTTAATTTTATTCAATTTTTATTTAAAAAATTCATAATATTTTTCAATAAAATTTTAAGTTTTTTAATCATATTCTATTATGTGTAAATCATCTACATGTCACTTTTATTTGTGTACACCAGTTAGTATTAAAGTAAAATGACAATTTTATCTTTGGGTGGTAAAATTTTCATTTTACCCCTAAAGGTCAAATTTTACCTTTTTGGGCTCTGATAACTTATCTTTGATTTTTCTTTGCCCTAAGAATTTAAATTTATATTTTTCAAGAGTTTTTTTTTCATGTTAATTTTTCATTTTATGTAATTTTGTAACTTATGAAATTATGTTTTTCAATTAATTTAATTTAAACATTATTTTAATAAGTTTGTAAATTTCTCGAATACTATACAAAACCCCTTTTATATAGATTTTTGGTATGAGGTTTACATCAATCATTAAACAATATAATAAATATAATTAAAATCATTTCATTAATGTAGATATTATGAGATTTAATAATGGGGGTTCTAGGATAATAAATTTTAGATATTAATCGAACTTCCCGTCATGTGTTATAGGTTTAGCGCGGAGATGCGCCCCCTTCGACGGAGATGCCTCACTTGTGGGTCATCGCCCGTTGAGAATCGAAATGCTACTTAAAATATTTATGTCAAAATCTCTTTCTTAAAATTCAAGTTCATAATAGATAATTCTCAAATAAATATTTGAAAACACATTTCGCATAAAATAAAAGATCAAAATAAATTTCCACTAGATTCACCAGATTTCCACAGTTAGACAAAACAAACCAAAATTAGAAAATCATTTTGCCAAAAATTCATGTAACAAATAATGTAAAATCATCCGAGTAAATGCTACAGCAAATGAAATCATTAAAAAACATTGTATATTGACTTGATCATAAGAAATCCAAAACCAAGATAGTTGCATGTAAAACAATGACATTAAACTCAAAACAATGTACATCCAATTATGATACAAAATAAAATAAGTGAATATGACTTCTAAATCATCCTATCCCGGATAACCTCCCCCATGAGGTTTTCAATCAAAAGTGAGAGTCTTTAGATGTAGACTGTCGCGCACTACGTCCATGTGTTCCTAAAAAATGAAATGGGAGTGAGCTCGAAAGCCCAGTTGATCATTTCTATATATCACACGCATTACATAGATCAAAATTCAAAACATTACAAACACTTTCACACATTAGACGTTTCAAACATTCATTTGATTTTGGTTGTAATCCAAGACTGGAAGAGTGTTGAGATGACTTTCGGTATTTTCCATGATCTCGCTAATCATAGAAGGTCTCAAGTACCATCTAAAATCAGTCATGTCTTAGTATCACGGTCTAAGAGAGCGTACTTACTGCAGCCTTATACTACCTCCCAAAAACTTCTAGCTATTGCAGGCAGTTTAAGGTTGGGAATAGTTACGATCCACCTTGTGGCTTGTCGATCTCCAGCAGCGACATGTAGAAGATACCACCTCGATTCACTTTAGGCTCATTGATACCACTGATACGTGGATTCTTAATAATCCTTCGTCGTATTTTAGTTTCACACACAAGTTCAATCATACCAAACATTGCACAACACAATAGAAAATTAATAGAATTATGCATGTAATTTAATAGCAGTATGCATAAACAATTATTATTATTAGAAAGCAATCAACATGGTAGTCAAATGAATAAATAATGCTACGTAATGCATTTCTTCTATTTATGCATGTCATGAAATAATCATGCGTGAAATGAAATAGTTCATCATTCATCACACTATCATCCAAACACACCAAATAATTTCAATCAATTTTATAATAAAGTTCTAATAAACTAGAACTATTCAAACAAATGCTTTAAATTTTAATCCATATAATACGCATGAGCAAGGAAATCCCGTCTACCTGATTCCACAAACCTTCAGGGCTACCTTGCTTTCCTTCGAGCTATTCGATAATCTAAAATTTAAAAATCTGAAATTCAACAATCAATAAAAATTTGCTAAGTTCCTAATTTACATTTAATCTTATTCAAAAATATTCTTCAGCTTAAATAATTTTTAAAATAATTATAAAGTCTAAGATCATTTTCAACTAATTTAAGATTATTCTAATTTCCAGAATTTCTTATAATATAAATAAAACAACTTCTAAGTCCTTATGTCGAGACCCCTTCCCTAGGCCAAAGGGTGGTTTGACCTGCACAATGACTTGACGAACTCACTCACCATGTCAAGTTTGCCCAACCACTGTAAGCCCTTTTCCAATTTCATACAATAAATATATTAGAATAATTAAAAGAACAAGGGTGAAAGTAAACAACATACGAAGAGTAAACATTATATTACATGTCTGTCTTGTCCAAAATACATAGTTGACCATTTATACATACACAAGAAATGACCAACCTTTAAATCAAAATACCAGAAAAGGAATAAAAAACATCAGGGAGCTAAGCAATCACCATGCCCTTCACTTTATCAACCACCGAAGAACCTGAAATATTAGTAGAGTAGTGAACGTAAAATCAACGTGGCTCAGTAAGTAGTAAGACTAGCACATCAACCATAACTAGCATTCCAAAATAGTACATGTGTGCATGAACAGTAAAAATGATATAATATTCGAATGCATGGCATGGCATGAAAGCAGTTATAAATAGTGCAACAATTTTAGAAAACATCTTAAATACATGCCAATTAAAAATTGTATCCAGGCTAGGGTTAAATTAGCAAACCCAACCTATGGTCATCGCTCAAGCGGGTCCTGAGTCAAGCGTACTAGCCATGCGAGCGGGTCAAGAGCTAGGTGTACCCATTGAGTACCCTAACTACGACGTTCGGCCCTCAAGTGTCATGACTCGAGCGGGTTCTGAGGCTAGGCGCATTGATTATGTGCCTTAACCTCGACGCTTGGCCCTGTAGTTTAATCCTAATCGCATCATGTACCCTGACTTTGACGCTCGAGCCTTGAGCCTATGGTCTTATTTCCCGTATACATCTACACTTTTCAAAATTCATTCACATATGTCTCAATCTCATGAAACCATTTAAACCATGTCATTTCACATAAGTTTCATGCAAGGAACACAAGACATAGAAAATACCTGAATCAAACTACTCATCTTGGGTCCTGCACACCAATGTCCTGTCGACACTCGGCTTAATCCCGTAGTGCTCACTTGAATCTACATTAATTAAACTCAATCTCAATTCTTTCTATATTGCGGCTTAATATCTAATTTTACTATCTCTAATTGGTCTCGATCGACCCAAGTCATTTCAGTCAAATTCGGTCAATTAGTCAAACCTGGTCAACTAGTCAAGCATAGTCAAACTTAGTCATCTTTGGTCAATTTGGGTCCAAGTGGGTCAAATTAGGTCAATTTGGGTAAAAATTGGGTCATTTAGGTCAAAATCCTCAAATTCCAACACTTAGCCCAATTTCAAGCTTTTGCCCTCTTTGCGCAGTGAAATTGTCGATTTTTTAAGACTAATCCGTAGGTCGAATTTGTGCAAAACTTTTCAGATTTCATCTACACTACCTAACCTTTACCAAAATTTTAATTTTTGATTTTTTGACACCATTTACTAAGGTTTCTAAGTGCATTAACAGGGACTGTGAAATCCCGTATCCCCTGTGATAGGCAGTAGCTTAGTGAATTGGTTGACCCTCTTTCCAAATTTAGAATGGCTTGAAATTTGGTACACATAATATTGACATGTCCAGTGACCTCTGCACCAAATTTCAACTCAAAATACCTATATTTGTTCAGTCAAATAGTCTTCTACTTTTCTGTCATGTAACAGATTATTCAAATGGTTCAGATTTCCTATGGTTTTCAAGAACTTATCTACCCTCGTTCTAACATCAATCTGAGACTATTTCTTACTATTTTTGTAAGGGTTTAAATCCTAGAACTTTGATTAATTCAGTTCTATCCAAAACAGCAAGCAAATAAAATCATAAACACTCTCAAATACATCTCCCAAAACATAGCATGCATAAGGATTCTCTGGAAATTTTTTCTAAGTCCCAGAACGTCTAACTTATAGGGCACATTGGCAAGCACAGAAAAATTAAAACTACAGAGGCTTCTGATTCAAGATTTATACCCTTTCATAGTCCCAAGTATGAGGTTCAAAATGTTTCAAATCCAAGTCCAAATGGACACCTCTATGTATTGCAAACACTGCCTCTAATCTGGTCCCAAAGTTTGTTTTTTTTTTGTTGAAACAGTTAATCAAACAATCAACTTCATCACCTTATAAAAAAGTGGGTAGGATCTCATATTCTAATTTCTATCACTTGGAGATTGAAATATGCATAATAAGGAAGAAAATAAGTATTTTTACCTCAAGAATGGATCTCGAATAGGTTGGGAATCATTCCATTAAAGATCAAACCAGCACAGCTCTGCAACAGCTCTGTTTGCAACCTTGATGACCAACACTTGTTCATGCTCGTTTTCCTATTTGGTGGTTGTGCGTTTTGTAATATCTCAAAAAGTTCATATGAAATTTGAATTTTTTACTTAGAAAATTATACGAAATTGATGAATGAGAATTTTGACAAGTCATAGTTTATCCAAATGAGGAATAAAAATCAATTTAGTAGATTTTTGAAAGAAAATATGTGAATATAATGCATAACATGAGATATCATAGCAAAAAATACAAGGATATGTGCAATTTATGATGAAAACAGGATTAGAAAGTCAATCGGGATCGAGATTTGGCAAAAATCCGAAAAGAAAGCAAGAAATTCAGCTGAAAAACAAAAAAGTAAACTTAAAAATACATCCAACAATCCACAATCGATCTGTCAAAATCCAACGAATGGGATTAAAACCAAAACGAACGCACTGGTGCACCAGATCATCAAAATCCAACAGCCAGAGATCCGTATATGAAACTCGAGGATGATCGTGCGGACAGAACGAAATTCGTTGATTGCGAACTCAGATCTGCACACCGTGATCGAGGATCATCCGACGGTCGAGATCAAGGCCGTGTTGGTTAATCGAGAACAATGTTGCCCTCGAAGATCATTCGACGGTCCAGATCAAAGCCATTTTGGATAGATCGCGATCGTTGATGCGCTCGAGGAAAATCCAACAATCTAGATTCGAAGACTCTAATTTCTGTTGATTGATCCGAGATCAATCCAACGGCCTAGATCAAATGCAAAAATCAAAATACGAAAATTACCGAAAAAATAACGAAAAACTCAAAAAAAAAATCTGAAAAATACGTTTCTAATTCCAAAAATTATTTCTAAAATCCGAAAAATTCTCATTTTGCTCTAAAAATTAGAAAGTACAAAATTAAGAAAAAATTGAGTGTTTTATTCAAAGAAGAACACAAAACTTTCTAATTTTTTCCTTTGAAAACCTATATAAACCCCCTTATGCTCTCAGTTTCATTCATTCCAAAAATAAGAGTTGAATTTTCTTCTTATTTTCTCTAAGCCTTCTTCTTGGCACCTCTTCCCATCTTCCCTTTTTGTGTGTGTAAGAAGTTCTTCTCTCGAATTGAGAAAATAAGTTGGGCAATCTTCATTGGCACTAGCAC
>JAJIYU010003939.1:0-25413 GCA_030144865.1 Tinospora cordifolia
AAAAAAAAAAAAAAAAACTCCTAAACTATGGTGCAGGGTCTTGTTTTGTGTCTTGGGTTAGTATCTCTATATTTTCCTTAAAAGTATGGAATGACATTCTTGCAATTTTATAATTGTTTAAGTAACCTTTCATCCCATAATCACCTTTTGTTTTGTTTTGTTTTTTTTTTTTTTGTTTGTAATTTTTTTTAAGTATCATTATTTTCTATGTTTCTTTTCAAAAAATAAATAAGATTCATATAGATTAGTTGACAATCTTTAGCTTAGTTCTTGTATTGTAGCTTTATGATTTATTTCAAACAAGTTCTTGAATTTTTATATTGGTCAAATAAAGCAAGTTTAAATACATATAAATTGATATTAGTATATTGCGATAAATCTAGACGTTATATTAAGTGTTGTCAAGATGGAAAGGCGAAATCAAGCGATATGCCTTTGTAAGGCAAGGCAGGGCATAGTTGGAGTATAAAATAATTATTTAGAGGTTCCTAAAAAATTATATGTTTATTCATTAGTCCCTCATTTTATATATATGTATATATACTAAAATAAATGATATATTATTCATTTTGATATATTATTTAATATTTATTAATTTAGAGTTTAAAATAAACTTTTTTTCCAAGTCCATCCTAAAAAAATAAATTATAACTACCTCCTTGGAGCACCTAGGTGATAGTCTAGGCACACAAGAGACCTAGGTGTCTAGGCGACGCCCCAAGCGTCTAGGCCATTGCCTAGGTGACGCGTTGGCAACACTGGTTGTATTTATGCCAAAAATTTTCTAAACTTCTCTAATTTAGACAATTTTTTAAAAAAGTTCTTTTTTTTGACAAAAAACATGATTTAAATATTATAAGTACATAAATATTTTTTTGAATTAAACTTCTCTAAATTAATACCAATTTTCCAGTGATCAAATTTCTGGGTGAAAATGTTTCAATCCTTGGTTTTATTTGAGTTTGTTTCATTGTTTTGGGTTTTCCATTGCACTTGGTATGAGATTTAGATTGCAATTATTGTTTGTAATATCTATACTTCACAAAGAAAGTGGATTCTGATGATTAATGTTTTCTGCATGTATTGTGTCGTACAAATATTTTTTTTTTATCCTTTTTTTTTCCAAAAGAGGATTTTCTTCTTTGTTGAAATGATTGATTGCTTGCAATGTGATTATTGTCTATGTTCCGTTTTCAGTCGTCTTAACTTTATACCAAAGTTCTATGCAGATTCGATATGCCTTTGAGTTACTCACTAACCCTGTGTGGAAAAGGGACTATGATATATTTGGCGTCGATGACCAACTGGTAAGTACTTGGCAATTTTGCATTATTAATATTTCTGTATTGTATGATGATTGGTATTCCAACAGATTCTCAACCTATTTTTGTCAATTGATGGCTTCAGCACGTGATGGAAAAAGTTGTAGGAAACAGTACGGGCAGGAGCTATTCTGAAGTTGACCTTCCTCTGCTGAGTGCATCCTCCTCTGGTTAGTGATACTAGATTTTCTCTTCTGGCTAGAACTTTAATTTTTGAATTATGATGATCGCATGATGATCTTGGATGTTCATCATCTAGCAGATGAAGGTCTTGTCGTACTTCGTGCTGAAGATTTCTACTCTACAATCTGGAACACAAGTTCTTGGCTAATTCAGGTAGCCTTTAAGAGTTTTAACTCTACAATGAAGACTTGTTACTAGCCATTTCTCTGCAACTTAACTTTATTGATCAATTGAATCTTAAGATAGAGTTTTCTAGACTTTCAATGTTATTTATTTAAATTTCATTCTTTCTTTTCGAATCTCTTAGTTCAATTAACTTATTGGCAAATTTTTTTATATTTGAATATTCAATTGTTATTAGGTGTATTCATCAGGGAGCTACAGCTGTGCTCAATTTTCTGACAAGTGGAGAAAAATTGGTAGGTGCTGTGATATAGTTCTTCGATTTTGATTTCATGAAAATAAAGTTTTTGAGTTTCGGCGTTATTCTTTTTCTCTTTCTTTTTATTCTCTCTCTCTCTCTCTCTCTCTCTCTCTCTCTCTCTCTCTTCTTTTTTGATTTAAGGTTTGCATGTTTATAATGTTATGATAACAATCAACTCAACTAAGCTTCTTTATTTCTTTCTTTCATTACTCTTTTTTCCCTCTAGCTCCAAGATCAAACTGCATGTGGCTAGTTACATGAATCTTCTTCCTCCACTTAGCTCTTTCAAGTGCCTGGTTGCCTGTTTAACAAATATAATGCTACATCAAAAATATATATTTCATCATTCTCTGTATCTCTGCGAATGAATTTTGTTAGGATTTTAAGTTGCATGTGACAAGGTTTCTAGATTGCGCTTACATTAAGGTTTAGCTTGATTGGTGTAGCAGTGAGTCAACTGTGAGGTGTTTGAGTTATGGGTCATTTGGATTTGTGGTTTTTGTCAAATGTGACTTGGTTTTCTCATTTACGACACTCTAGATGACTCACTCTAGGCAGTCATTTTCATATATCATGTCTATTTTAGTGCTTATCTCTACACTACAAGATCTGAACTTCCAATTTTTTTAGTTGTCTTTCATTATGTGCAAAATTTAAGGATTTGCTAGGTAATTTTCAGTGGAAATTGCAACAATCTTATCCATATGAGATGTTGTCCAAATTCAATAAGATGAAGTCCTGAAGGAAGGCTGTAACAGATGGCCTATGTTAATAAGAAATACCACACAAACACTTGTTAGGAGACTGTTTTTGTCAGGTCAAAAACCCATCACTGTTTGATATTGTAGCTTACTTTTTGAAAGATACATGTTGGTGCATACTTCTGGAATATGGCTCCTTTTCCATTAATGATCTGTGCTGACTAATTGAGATATATTCATTATTTTGTTTGTTTGGTGATCAAGCACACTTGTTGGATGGAGTTGCTAACACTGGCATGGTGGAACTGGGTGAAATTAAGCTTGCTGCGCAACTTGCTGAGAAAAAATCTACAGGAAAACCGTTCTTCCGAAATGGTAATTTGTCAAACTTTACGATATCATCATCATCTTCTTCTTCTTTCTTTTTTTTTTTTTTTTTTTTTTTTTTTTTTGGGAAAGGATTAGTTGATCTGTATATATTATTTATTAAAATACGATGTGGATTATTTATTAAAATATAATGTGTAATTATCAGTTGGATGAGGTATCCCAACAAATCTTATGGAGTTTCCAAAATGTTGTGCCAGTTACGTACGCAGTCATGAAAAGTATATCCTGGGGAAAGCTTAGAAGTTGAGATCTACGTTGGAAGCAAAATGATACATCTCTCCCAAGTCCGATCCATGTTTCTTCTACTAGAATCTTTCAAAAACTCCTTTGTTTCTCTCCTCCCATACAGAGTACCAAATGGAGACAATGTACAAACCCATTAATGTTTGAGAGGAAAATTTAAAACAAAAAGAGGAACAATAAAAATTGATTTTGCTAAAGGGGCTTTGGGCTTCAGATGCAAACCTTTCCATTGTCATTATAATCCCTAAACGAATTCATTGCAACCAAAAACGTACTCAATATCTTCATCAGCCATACTGCACAGAATGCGCCAGGAAGGAGTAAGTTCAAAGTTAGAAAGCTTCTTTTAAAGAGTGACAGCAATTAAGCTTTCCTTTGTCAAGCAACCAGTCCAATGTTCTGAGTTTCGCAGACCTGATAAATGAAGATTGTGGTACAGCGGGGCATTGGATTGGGCATGGAAAAAGAGGAAATTAAAGATTAGAGGAGAAAGAACCAGTGGAGTCACAAATGTTTGGTTGGTTGAGTGCTCAGGGCACTTGTTTGAAGAAACAAGATTATGAGTTTGACTTTTTCCTAGCATTGGCCATCAGGGGGTGTCTCCCACTCGTGTAACAAGGGGCTACATGGTTTAGTTGGGGTTGGGTACTCTCAATGATCAAAAAAGAAAATAAAACCTTGGCTTGTAATTTGTGCTAATTAAGTTTTCAATTATGTTTAATATAACTAAAGCTATTAATATATCAAGTTTGTGTTTTCAATATCTGATGTTGCTATGTAATAAGACTAGCATTCATATAAATAGCTCAAGGCTTTCAAGTTTTCACAGGTTGGAACGAGAGGATGTAGAAGGAAGGAAGCAACATAATAGAGAAAGGAGGAAAAAGAGGATGGAATGGAGGAACTAGAGATTGATACAATTGTAAAAATGGTTCTTTGAAGTTGTTAGAGGAGCAATGAGGGAAGAAGGATGGATAACAGTTAAGGGAAGGAGAGACAAAAATAACAAGGTGAAACCATGAGGTCAACTCCCATAGGAAGGAAGAAAAGACCAAGAAAGGAATATCCATGGGTGGAGAACCAAGGGTAAGGCACACTTGGTAGTAAATTGAGTACCATAAAGAGGAAGAAGGTTAACAGAAACCTTTTACACGAAATACAAAAGATTTTATGTACATCACGATGGAGAAGAGCTTGAGTTGGAAGAGGAAACAAGGATAAGAAGGTATAAGATTGTGTTGGAGTATGAAGAAGCATTGTGGCTGAAAAAGGAGATGAAAAACAACATGGAGGCTCCCAGAGAGATGGATCCTTTAAGAAGATCAAAAGGGGAAGGGAGTATGTCTGTTAGTAGAGTCGTATTCCAACAACAAAGGTAGTTTTACGAAGGTGATAAAAATGATCCATGGAGGCCAACAAGCCATCTACATCTTGGAAGAGGAGCTTTTGTGAGGGTTGAAGGATTTATGGAAGGCCTTCAGGCTGTAATGATGTAGGAAAAATTGGTAGAGGAGTACTGCTAGGAAAGAAGGGATTAATTACGAGGAAAAAATTGGAGAAATATAGTTGAAGGAGAGGAAAACAATAAAAAGGAGATAAGAATGAAAATGGGAAGGGACTAGGTATAAGTACCAAGAAGAGAAAGAAACACATTGAAGGTGTTCAATCACAAGAAGGAACAATGCTAAAAAACAGTGGAAGGTGGAGGAAGAAATAAGTTGAATGTTGAATTGAAGAGTGGAGCTAGCAGCACTAGACGTAGTGACAGCCCTAAAGTACTACCAAGGACAGACAAAAGTTAACGAGATAATAAAAGGAAGCACAAGTGAGGCCATGAATGATAGGATTACATAGGAATGGTTTGAGGGTAAAAGATGAGATGACATGGAAATCACGTGCCGATGGAGTTGGGTAGACATGATTTTCTGAATAAATGGAGTATGGAAATGATGGAAAAAATTGTAAAGAAGCGTGGAGGGATGCTAGACATAGCAGAAGAAACAGTCAAAGGAAAAAAATATGGAGATGGCAATTATGAAGGTAGAGGAAATGAATTTAGTCTCTTACTAGCTTTCATGGAAATCTTTAATGATGATTGCATTATGGAGTTGAGATTATTTGACTCGGAGACGAAGTGGTGCCTAGAAGTGGAAGAAGCAAGAAGAAAATCAGAAATAAGAGGGGAAATGGGTTGAAGGACTGGTCGGAATTTTTTCTGGTGAGCAGCTTCGACGAGCATGCAAGTGGGACAATGATGATGATAGGTGAGTAACGAGATAGGTGATGAAGTATGTGGTGGAAACTAAGAACAATGAACAATGCAGGCCAACAAGGAATGAGACTGTTGGCAGAGGATGAGAATATAGGATAGAAAAAAGGGAAACCTAGAGGAAGATGCGTGGCAATAGCTTAGACAAAATAGAGCTGGTCAACATTGTGGGCCATCCATAATTGGATTATTTCAACTAGGCCTAAGAGTATATTTCTAGAAGAGTAGAGGCCCTAAAGGAACTTGTGAAAGATCCAAAGAACAAAAAAGCCCACAAGAAGAGGGTGAAATTTAGGCCTATTATTTGCACTTACTGTTGTCAAGGCACCACCTAGCCAGCGCCTTGGCACCTAGGCCCTCCTAGTGCCTAGGCGATGATCTAGGTGCTGGGAGGGGCATCTTTGCAATTTAAAAAAATTTTAGGGGTGCCTCTGCAAATATTTGAAAAAAGGGATGGTTTAAGATTAATTACTTTATTTATTTATTTTTTAAACTTTTAACCTAACCTAATCGATTGAATGACCAAATACCCTTACACCGTGCATCGTCTTCTGTCTGTCTTGCAAACCATTCGACCAAGTTGAACCACCCAACTCTGGCAGCCAGTAGCTCTACGATTTCGTCTAGCGGCTCTGACGACTCCGACGACTTCGACCATCGTCACTACGACGTGACAACTGTACATCTCTTTGATGCTACAACTTCTACGATCGTCTCCGTTTCTTTGCTTTCTGCTCTCTTCGTCTCTTTGCTCTGTCTCTGTCTCTGTCTCTGTCTCTCTCTCTCTCTCTCTTTTTGCTCTCTCAGCTCTCTCCCTTCTCGGCTCTCTCAACTCTCTTAGCTCTCTCAGCTCTCTTAGCTCTCTCTCTTCTCTCCGTCTCTCTTTGTAACTCTCTTCTCTCTCTGCGCTCTCCTTTCTGAGCTCTCTCTGCTCTCTTTGCTCTCTCCCCTCTCCATCTCTCTGTTCTCTGTCTCTCTCGGCTCTCTTTATAACTCTTTGCTCTCTTTGTTCTCTCCCTTCTCAGCTCTCTCTGCTGTTTTAGCTCTCTCTGCTCTCTTTGCCTCTTTGCTCTCTCCCTTTTTCTCCGCTTTCTTGCTCTTTTTTGCTCTTTTTGTCTGTCCCTGTCTTTCTCTCTTAGCTACTACTCTTTGTATCTATGTCTCTCTCTCAGCTACTACTCTCCGCCTCTCTCTCTCTCTCTCTCTTTCTCTCAGTCTCAAGTACTACTCTTAATCTCTCTCTCTTCACTCTTTCTATTGCAAATTCTTCTGTTTCTCTCTATGCATCAATTGGCGAAAGGACTTTCGCTGTGCATCATTTGGCCAATAACAATGCATTCTTTCTTTAATTTTTTTTTTGAAATAGAAATGAGGATATATTAAATATAGAGATAAGAACACTGGACGAGATGTCCATACAGGGCAAGTGACATTACCTGTAGCTTTGCAAAATTGAGGGCCATGCCCTCATCCATACTCCTAAAGAGTACCCACCCCCCCATTTAGTGTTTATCACCCAAGACGCAAACATGTACATTGCCTTGTTAGATATACTACTGCTATCCATTCTATAGTTTCTAAAAGTACATTTGTTCCTGGCCTCCCATATTGACGACCATACGACATATCTAATCATAATTCAAAATCTGATAAGCTTGTGAGGGACTGAATCCGGGACTGAGAAAGAGAAGGGATCTTCTGAAGGGGCTGAAATTGTAGGCAGAAGGGTTCTCCAAGCTTCCCAAATCGATTTCAGAACATCACAACGCTAAAAAAGGTGTCCTATGTCCTCCTCATAATTCCTGCAGAAACAACACCAAGAAGGTGAAATGCAATAATTAGGCATTTTTAACTGCAGTTCTGTAGCGCAATTTAATTTGCCTAGAGTAATTAGCCAGATGAGGATTTTGGTTTTTGTGGGGATGGGGGAATTCCATGTATGTATATATCTGCCGTCTGGATTTATCTCATTGTCAGTGTCCGACTGAGACACGAATGCCTCGTAGTAGGATTTGACTGAGAATGTGCCTGTGTCTTCCTGATCCCATTTCCAAACGTCCTCTGATCCGCTGAACTGAATGTTGTCCAGAATCTGTAACAGTTCTGTGAGATCTTCAATTTCTTCTTCTTTTAGAGGTCTCCTGAAGTTGAAGTTCCATCCAAGGCCCATGCCATTGCTTCTCATCTGATGGAGGGATACCATTGGATATCTCGTCAGCCTAAATAGCCTCGGGTACACCTCTTTCATGGGTCTTTGTCCGCTCCATATATCTTCCCAAACGCGAATGGCGGAGCCATTTCCTATGTTCCATTTTTTGTGAAGTTATTTATTTTTTTTAAATTGTCTTTTTTGTATATCAATTTGTTCATTAATGAATTTTTGTGATTTCATTTTTTATGTATTTGTATAGATTAGAACACTAGATGAATTTATATTTATATATAAATAGTGAGCACTTTAGAGGATGGCAAGGAGAAACAAGGAGTGGAAAAGGAGGGAGGAAGAACAACCCCCAACAAGTAAGGTACGGTTTGGGGTCTTTATTCCATCTCCTTCCCTCACTACCTCTTCTCTTCCCTCATGTCCACCTATCCATATAAACAAAACATTGACAAGAAGGTGTGAGGAAGACATGTAGGTACATGGACAAGAAGGAATCATGACACAAGAGGGAGAAGTAGGTAGGACAATGAACATAGCCTTAGAGGACCAAGAGCAAAGGGATAGAGAAGAGATCAACCAAATGAGGAAATTTCAACAAACGACTGATGTAAACCTGATGGAGATGAATAATGACCAATAGTAAGGGAGATTGAGAGATGGGTTTGTAGAGTGGAAATGAAGATATTGTCTTGGAATATCAGAGCTTGTAGTTTGGAGTATACATTGAGGATTATTAGAACCAGTGTGATTGTAAATTCGGATATTGTTGCCCTCCAAGAGATCAAGAAAGAGAGAATTTTAGTGGACCTCATCAAGAAGCTACCTATTCTATTTCAATTAAGGTCAAAAACAAAGTGGAGCAAGAATGGTGGCTCACAAAAATTTATAGGCCTTGTGCAAGAGGGGAAATGACCTATTTTTGGTAAGAAATGATAGCATTGTCAATGATCCTCAAGGGTCCTTGTGCATGGGAGGTGACTTTAATGTTGTAAGAAGGATGGAAGAAAAATTAAATGGTAGAACCACCCAGGATGGCAATAAGGCGAGGCGGGGTCTAGGCGAAATGACCTCCATAAGGCGAGGCGGGGTCTAGGCGAGGACTAGGTGGGGCCTAGACAGTCCTTAAAATAATTATTTGAAGGTCCTTTAATATATATATATATATATATATATTATAATTATTATATATAATTGAAAGAGGATCTTTTATTATAAATATATAATCAACTATATATAATTATTATTATGAACTATATATAATTCAACAATTAAAGAAAGAATTCCTCTAAAAGTCACCTCGCTGAGTCGTAGCATCGTCGAAGTCGTCGGAGTCGTTGGATAGAGTCGTCAAAGTTATCGGAGTTGTTTGACGGAGTCGTAGAGCTGTTGTTCGCCAGAGTTGCTGGCTGGTTCCACTGTTTCGAAGAAGACGATTGTTCTGCATGTTCAAACTAGTTGCAGAGTAGAGAGATGGAGAGAACAACAAACGAGGCTAGAGAGAATGAGGAGAGAGCAGAGAGACGGAGGAGAGAGCAGAGAGTTGATAAATTAGTGAACCAGTTGCCTTGCCAAGTTGCAGCATCATGGAGATTTTGTAGAGGTTATCGCTGGTGTCGTTCTTGGAGTTGTTGGACGGAGTCGCTGGATAGAGTCACATAGCTGGTTACCGGAGTTAATGGTTGGTTTGACTGGCTCAAAGAAGATGATGAAGAAGACGACTAGTTTATAAAGACACCCCCAAAATGTAAACGCCCCCCCTCCCCCCCTCTTTCTTCCTCAGCCCCCGCTAAGGGGGCTTGGGCGACTAGGTGCTTCCTAGGTGGCACCTTGACAACATTGGAACCACCACCTTAATAATGTCTTAGTTTGATAAACTAATAAATGAACATAAGTTGGGAGGCATAAAGATATCAAATTTCCTATTTAGTTGGACAACATGAAGATCACCTCTAGCCATGTCTAGGTTGGATAGATTTCTTTTCAAATGATGAATGAGAAAACATGGTGAGGACTACCAAATAAATAGTATTTCAAAGGCTGACTTCATACCATTGGTCATTGATTCTAGATTCTGGGTGTACTACATGGGAACCAACCCGTTTTCAATTTGGAAATACTTGGATACAGATCCCACTGTTTAAAAATAACATCAAGCAGTGGTGGGGTGAGATCCAACTCAAGGGATGGCTAGGATACCGCTTCATGAGGAAGTTAAATGGCATCAAGGAAAAATTGAAGGAGTTAAATAGAAAGAATAAATACCTAGATAATCAAAGAAGGAGCATAATTGAGGAGGAGATATAGAAAACTCAAAGGAGCATGACTAATGGGGAAGGGGATGAGTCAACAAGAGATACATAAAATGCACAGAAGGAAAGAGAGAATTGCTAGGCAAATGAAAAAGATGAAATTGGCAAATGAAGAGGATGCCAATACAAAATTTTTTCATAAACTTTTGTTTATATATGAGAAGCTATACGTCAAGGATTGAGGGTAGTTAGAAAAAAAATCAATGGAGGAACTCGATAAAATCTAGGAAACCATCATTAAATTTTTGTAGAAAATCCTTCATTAGGAAGCCAAGGAGGAAACTAGAAATTGGGGGATTTGAATGGAAGACAATCCCTTGTGGAAGTAAGGAATGGTTGGAAAGATCATTTGAGGTGGAAGAAATTAGGAGAGCACTCTTTAATAGTGATGGAGACTAGGCTTTAGAAGCTGATGGGTTTACAATGAAGTTTGACTAGAAAGATTGGGAGTTAGTGCAAAAAGATATTTTCAGGATGCGTCAACAATTTCATGAACATGAAATAATTAACATAATCCCAAATGACACATATATATGCTTAAAATCAAAGAACATGAACTTCTTGAAGGTGGAGGATTTTAGACCAATCAACCTCACTACAAGCCTAAATAGAATCATTGCAAGGACCTTATCTAACAGGATGAGGGAGGTTCTATGTTACACAGTGGATGAAACCCAAGTGACATTTGTCAATGGAAGACAAATAGTGGCCAATGAAATAATGGAACACTGCAAAGCCACAAGGAAGAAGGGTTTCCTACTAAAGGTTGACTTTGCTAAGGCTTATGACTCTGCAAGTTGGAATTTTCTTGATTATGTGTTGAAGGAAAAAGAATTAGACGAGACATGGAAGAAATAGATAAGGGGGTCCCTGAGCACAACCAACTATTCAATCCTTATTGATGAAAGACTAAGGGGAATAATCAACAATACTAGCAAACTGAGGCAGGTAGACCCTCTGTCCCCCTTTTAGTGGCTGATAGACTGAATGACATGATAAAGAAAGTAGTTTAGAAGAAGGTTGTTGAAGGATTCATAGTGGGAAAAGAGGAAATCCAAATTTCTCACGTTCAATTTGCAGATGATTACTTGTTATTCCTTAACAATAAGGCAAGGAATTAGGAAGTAATTACGAGGATTTTACATATCTTTTATAAGCCTTAGGACTGACAATGAACCCAAAAAAAAAGCTAGGTGGCAAGGCTAAACATCTCAAAGGAGTAGGTAGAAGAAGTAGCTCAAAGAATGGGGGTCATCGTGGGGTAATGTCCGTAGAAGTACTTGGGCTTACCCTAGGATATAATCCCACTAGTCATTCATTTTGGGAGCAAATGATGCAAACAAAAAGAAGAAAGATAAAAGGGTGGAAGAGAGGCTACCCATCAAGAGGGGGAAGGTTGCCACTTTTAAAATTAGTCTTGACAACCTTTCCTTCATATTTCCAATTTATCTTCAAAATTCCACAAAAGGTGGCCAAGAAACTTGAAAGAATGACGAGAGATATTTTATGGAAGAAGGAGAACCAGAAATCTAATAATTTGGCAAAACTGCGTGGAAGGACATTGCAAAGATCTACGACCAGATAAGACCTCTTATAATCTGGAAAGTAGGAAAAGGAAATACAGTGGGGCAAGCATTTGGTGTGGTAAAGAGGAGTTGAAAAAGAAATTCCCTAATATCTACAACCTGTTTGCAAAAAAGGAAGGCCCAATCCAGGAATTCAGAACAGAAGAAGGTGAAGGAAACAGGAGGCAAAGGGGTTGGAATCTCCACCTGCAAAGAGAAGTAGGAGAGGAACACATGGAGGAGCTCAGTGGTATCCTAAATATTCTCTACAGCTTTGACCTTCAAGATACGGAGGAGGAGGATAGGCCATCTTGGCAGGCGGATTCAAGTAACAGGTTCTCAGTCGGTTCTTTTATGCAAAATCTGACGGCAACGACTCCCAACCACACAATAGTTCCAGTTGACTTTATATGGAAGACCAAAGCCTCGTTGAAAGCAAGGATCCTAGCTTGGATCATATGCCTTAAAAAGCTGAAAACAACAGAGAACATCCAGAAAAGATTGCCCCATTATGTTCTTAACCCGTTTGTTTGCTTGCTATGCAGGAACGAGGAGGACAACACCAATCACATCATGAGAACGTGCAGAGTGATGTAGGAAATGTGGAGAATATGGAATCTACAATGCCAACACATAATTCTGCCACACGAAGGGGAATGGTTCTAGATTCCCGCCAATGAGAAAACTAGGAAAATTGGTCAGTACTGGAAGATGATCCTCTTAGCAGTTTGGCATGCAATCTGGGAGGAGAGGAATGGAAGACTGTTTTTGGAAAAGTACAATTCGAAACGTGTAATATGGGAACGTTCAAATATTTTTTTTGCAACTTGAGTGTCCTGTACAAAACTTAGAAAGGGATACAGTTTTGGTGAATGGGCATGTAATGGGATGTCAATACTTTAATCTCTAACAATGTAATCAGCTGGATACCTCATTCGACATTTTGTACTAGCTTATTATTAATAATAGTTTCCAGTTTCAAAAAAAAAAAAAAAAAAACTTTGGCAAAACTGTGGTTATGGAAGCTGCACAAGGAGGACAAACCATGGACCAAAGTAACAAAAACCATACATGGAATGCAGGATATGAGGCAAGAGATGGACATCCATTTGAAAGGCAGCATATAGAGGTCCTTGGAAATTCATTCACTCAACCATCCCCAATTCAAACAATAAAATAAGATTAAAATTGGGACATGGTAGAGTTGTCAAGTTGGGAAGACCAATGATGTTGAATATATCCCATTTCAATTACAATTTCGCATAATCTATAGACTTTTAAGCCTGTGCAAAGCAGATATAGTTGCTTTTAGAACAAAGAATGATGGAGAGGGCCAGCAAAATTAGGGTTGAGATCTGAAACTTAAATCTGAATGGTGGGGAGGAGCTGGAGATAGAAATTCTGTGATGGATGTTATAGCGGGTTAGGCTATCTCAATCCCCATATAGTATCATATGATTGGGGGCTGGATCAAGACAATTTTCATCAAACTCTTTGTGGAACTTCATTACAGACAAATGTTCAAATGGAGAAGTGAATCCGTCAAGGATTGCCAAATTTATATGGACAGCTAAAATCCCAAGAAAAGCAAAGCTGTTGGGATGGTTAATCAGCCTTGCATATTAACAGTGCTGAAATGTTGCAGAAGAAGAATCCCAATAAAGCTCTCTCACTAAATTGGTGTTGTCTTTGCAGGAAGGCAGGTGAGGAGGTGAGTTGCATTTTTGGAAGCTGCTCATTCATCGCACGAATTTGGAGGAGATGGAAAGAAAAAAACAACTTGATGGATGCACCAGCTGAAGATCAACTTTTTAATGTACAATCTAGCATAAGGAATGCCCCAATTAAAAACTACTGGAAGTGTGTACTCTTTGTGATATGGTATGCAATATGGGAAGAACAAAAGAAAAGAATCCTTGAAGGAAAAGAAGCAGGAATAGTTCAAGTGTTGGGGAGATTAGTGATCCTGTTTGCCACCTGAGCAACCTCATCCAAATTAGGTAAGGGCTACAATTTTAGGGAGTAGTTTTGGAATTGGTAGAATATCCTCCATACAATGTAACTATCAATTTATTGTACACGTTGATGTGAAGTGTTTTTTGTCGTAAGAATTAGGGTGAAAGGAGACATCTCATCCCCACTTTTGATTATTAATGAACTTGTTTCTCTTCCAAAAAAAAAAAAAGAAAAAGAAATTGCTCAAATTGTTAAAAATCTCATGTTTATCAATTTATTGTTCATATTTATTTCTTAGAATTAATGAATATATGTGGCTTATGCTTCATATTGCTTGAGGCTTACATCTCATGTCATAAAATAATCATCAATTAAAAAACTTATCTATAATAATCTTCTTCCTAAAATCTTACTTGTGACGGGGGAGAGACTACTAAAATTATTCGACTACTAGAGCATGTTAAGCACACTTGTAGGCGTTGCCCCTTTGCTAGTGAAATTTGAGGCTTAGGAGGAAGACATAAACATGTTCCCTTTGGTAAGTAGTGTTTTATCTCCATGGAAGCATGACTGCTAGTTAGTGATTTGTATGCCAGTTTTGGTCTACATGGAAGGAAAGAATTAGGAGGTTATTCCATGATGAGTTTCATCACATGGTAAAGCTCATATCTTATTCTTTACCAATAGGTGATCATTGTTTGTCAAAAGGTTACGGCTTGAGCAATTAGCTTGGAAGTTGGAACAATTCTGTATTTATTCAGGGGTGTAGCTAGCTATGCCGTTTTTGTATGAATTCATTTTTCGTTCCATATATATATATACACACACAACACTTTTAGTTTCTTTCAAGAAAATAGTAATAACTTGCTTCTTGATTGTCATGATCGCTTTTAAATGAAGATTGGAAATAATAAATTTATGTGTTTTTGTTTTTCACTGATTTCAGTTGGATGTTTTGGATGTCATGCAACTTTTATTGTTCTTTTTGGTGGTGTTGTCTTAATATCTAACAGAGCATTTTATCTTCTGTGCTTTTATTGATGAAATTTCTAGTTGCTCATGAGGTGGCTTGTTTCCATATTTTCTTTTGTACACTTGCATTGTGACATTGTTTGATGGTAGTTGTTTTTCTGATGCAAACCTCTAGTTTCACTTTGCTAGGCGATCTCATCTCCGGTGATCTTATTCACTTTGTTTCATTTTGCCTTTTTTTTGTCTTATCTTTATTTACTTCTTTCTTCTCAACCTCGGATTTCTCTTTGTTTCTACTGATGCACGCAGGTCTTCCATCACTTGTTGCATTCCCTCGTGGCTGTAGTAATTTAGATTGTCTTGTTAGGTGAGTTCTCAAGCCCAAAGAAGTTAAGTTGAATTTCGAATACCTGTAATGGTTTTTCTCATTTTTTTATGGTTATATTTGAAAAACACTTAAGCTGGTCTTGCTTGTAGATAATTTCATGTATTCACTCATTTGACTTCCTATGTATTTGAGGTTGCACGACACCAGCTTTACCATTGACTTTTGACCTTAGGTACCAAGGGGATCTATCAGTGGATGCAGTTACTGATTGGTTTGCAACAGACATCCTTGGTTTACCAAGAATACTTTATTACTCAAAGGAGACATTGGTAATTCAGTGGTGAATTTTCCATTTGTGTTTATCACATGTTTTGTTAGCTTTTATATGTTTAACTTCGTCCTCATGGAATTGTACTTGTTTATGTAGGAGGTGTTCTAGGGCTCTCTCTTCATGCATTTCATTGAACAAATTCTTTTTTTTTTTTTTTTCGTTCTTAAACTCTCATTATGTAATTATTAACTTCAGATAGCTCATTTTTGTGCAATAATACCTTGTGAATTGCCTATGCATAAAACTCACCATTTTTAATTGCTAGGCAATTTATTATGAAACTGAGAAAAAGTAAGACTAGTGAAACATGACAATACATAAACAGGAGCTCCCTTGCTCATCCAAAAATAAATAAATAAAAATCACCACCTGTAGATAACCAACAAGAAGCAGGCGTCATATAACCCCAACAATTTATTCCTCGCTATGTTGAAACAAAATCAAACTAAATAATCTATCTGCTTTTATTTGGAAAGTGTAGAGAAAGTTGATGGTATATATTTCATAGGACCTTTAGAATAGATGTGTTGTTTATCTAGGACGCGAAAATCTTTTTTGGACATTGTATTCGGCTATGCCAATTAAACAAAAAAAAGCCTTGATAAAACAGTATCATGGAGCATAAGCATTTTTAAACAGAAACCTAAAGATATTATATCAATATAGAAGAGTTATCACAGCATGCATTATAGACCATACAAAATGTTTTGCCAATTAGTAATCTAGTCCGTAGAATTGCAACCCATTGATAATCTAGACATTGAGATCCCTGTTGCAAGCAAAAAGATGGATCTCGCCCATACTCTATCTCGGCTATACGATAGATAGAGTATCATAAAGAGCATTCACGGAATGCAAGCTAAGGGGAAGGAGGCAGGAATCAACAACAAGAGTAGCATAAGATCTCAATGGAAATCCATTTTCAGCCTTTACTCACACAATTTAGAACTTTTCTAAGCTAGAAAGTGGGGAAGAGAGACAAAGTAGATTTTTGGGTGGAAAAATGGTGTGTCACAAACAACTTAAAGGAGATGTTCCCAAATCTGTATAAATTATCTGACAAACATATGACATCAATTTCTGAATTTTTAATTCACAGTTTAAAGGGAAGAGTGAAAATTGGGCCTGGAATCTGCACATAAGTAGAAACATTAGGAACATTACATTGAGGAGGTCGCCGAGATGCTCAATACCCTACAAGCCTTTCGACCTTCGAATGAGGAAGATAGACCTGTGTGGACTAGGGACAAGTGCCACATATTTTCTGTTAAATCTTTAAGCCGGCAGTTGGAAGCTAGACATCAACATACACCATTCGCTTATGCACATTTTATTTGGAAAACAAAATCCCCAACAAAAGCCAAGTTCCTAATTTGGCTCATGCTTTTAAACAAATTGAATAGTCTAGGCATTCTGCAAAGATCTGACTCGCTGCAACCAACTATATGCTGTATTTGCAGGAAAGACGCTGAGATGTTGTAGCATCTGTTCGGGCATTGTACAGTTTTGAAGGATTTAGAAGTCAATGGCAGCGGAAGTGTACTAACATCACACCTCCCATTATGGGGGATTACCTTAGGGTGCCAGATAATGCTTCTCCAAACAGTATTGTAGGATATTGGATAACAATTTTGTTTGCCATCTAGTATAACACTTGGAAAGAAAGAAATGATAGGATATTCAAAAACAAATATAGGTTAGTGGGTATGATGTGACAGAGATCTATTATTCTATTTTACATTTGGATCTCTATTTCTAGTTTGAGTCGAGGATATACTTTTGGGGACTGCTTATGTAACTGGCATAACGTTCGGCAGTCATTGTAAATCTCTGTCCAGATAACTCGTCTAACAGTTTTCTCTATTAATATATAATTTCTAGTTTCTTCTTCTTCTTTAAAAAAAAAAACAAAAAGAAAGAAGAAAAAATTTTAGCTATACGATTATTGATCAATTTGTTGTTATGCTCCTCCCATAATGCAAACCAAATTGCAGACAATATATATTTTCAATATTGTTTCAGATGGGAGTATATTAGGTTGGCTGGAACAGGAAACAATCATTATTTTGGAGGCTTCAACTTGCCAATCTTGGATTCCCATTTACTCCAAAACTCAACAAAAGCTTCACATCTTCTAAAGATTTGCGCTACCTCTTCAGTTGCATTCTTGCATAAACAACACCAAAATGGGAATAACATTATATTAGGCATTCTTTTTTCGCAAATTATATAAGCCTTGTTCAACTTCCCCAAGGAAATCAACCACCGCAACATTTTTGCCTTGATGGGTACTCTAGCCTTCTATATACAACATGAAATGGTGGAGGATTGGAGTATTTTGCTGAGATAATAAGTGGTTAAAGAATGGCTTAGAGGTAAATTTCCCCTAGAAATCACCAATCTGCATGTCTGTCTTCGTGAGTATATAATTTGAGTTGATCGAGGATTCACATCAGTATCACAGCCTTCTTACATGTCATTCTTAGTTATGTTGGGTAGAAAATTCAGGGTCCAGCTGATTCCTTACTCTATGGTTTGATTGATGCTGGAAAATGAATGTCGTTATTGGGATATTGTGAATTGTTGCTGTATAAACTAGGAAACTGCTCCCTAAAGGGGGATCTTCCACACCAAATATCTTCAAAAACTTAATTACTTGTCCATTGCCTAGCTTCCATCTCATTTTCTGCATCAATGTAATGTAAAGTGAGCTTTTGAATTTCCAAGAGGCTCTAAAAGTTGTCTTGGGGGAGATGGCACCCTCTCTCCCATTATCTTGATCTCTATGTATACTTAGGATTTCCTTCACCCGTAAAGTACTCTGAGGTTCTTGAAATCTCAACGACCACTTCCCTACTAATGCCTTATTTCTGATAAGCAAATTAGCCACCTTGAGACACTCATGTTTCAGATCTCGAACAACTTGGGACCACTTCATCAGAGGGAAGGGTTTCCATCTTTTCCTCAATTTTCCACAAAAATTTCCAAACACTGGCATCCATGAAGTAGACATGAAATATGTGGGTAGGGCTTCTGGTGCAATAATGATTTACCTCCCCTAGATAAGAAACTTTGTTGCCATGTTTCAACTTGCCTTTTTATGGTTTGTTTTACTGATTCCTAGAAGTAGAAATTCCTTGGATTCCCCCTTGAGGACATTCTAAAGTATTTAACAGGCCACTCCCCGTTGCTATCCCCAATGATTGGACCATTGTTGCCACCATATTTTCCAGCGTATTGACTCCCACAAGATGTCTTTTTGATAAGTTAAGGCATTGTTAGTGCTCTTCAGTGAGTGTGTGTTGGATGATAGGAAGGATTGCAGAGTGTGGATCAGAGATTCTTTTGGCGAGTTCTCTTCTAAATCCTTTTTTTTTTTTTTTTTTGTGTACTTGGCTGAGCCTAGCAAGATTTTTTGATTTCCCTTGCAAAGAGATATGGAAAGCCCCAGTCCCTTCTAAAGTTAAGGTGTTTGTGTAGGAAGTGGCATTGGAAAAAGTCAACATGGGAGATATGATTCAAAAGCGGTTTCCCAGTCATTACTTATCCCCCTATTGCTATCATCTGTGTAAGCTAAGTAGTGAAGCAGTTGATCACTTGTTTCTAAGGTGTCAGTTTTCCAACTATGTTTGGTACAAATGGAGGAGTATCTTTGGCCTTTGTTTAGAGGCAATTGAGGTGGATTCTCCCTTCAGTATGTGCCCATTTTGGAGGAGTTGGGATTGAAAAGGCGGGCTTAGAGGGTGGTGGTTAGTATGGCGGGCTTAGAGGGTGGTGGTTAGTATGGCGGTGCTATGGAGTCTTTGGAAGTAGCAGAACGCTAGAATTTTTAAGGGAAGGAAACTCCCCCCTTCCCAAATTTGTGGAACCTCTGTAGGCACAATAGACAAATAATACCACCATCTCTGTCAAACGTCTCTAGAGAATGTGCATAGTTTGAAATTGTAGGAGGTAGATTCAAGGCTTTTGTGACATAAATAGCACTAAGAAGTATTTACTAATTAATTATTTACTTTTAGATCCCAAGGCAATTCATATATAAGATTTCATTTATTTAACTATAACGCACTAAGTGTTAAATTTTCATAAAGTTATCATATATGCTTAATATGAATTAAATCATGTCCACAAGTTCTTGAGTAGCAAATATATGTTGTTAGAGGGCTGTGGAGATCATTGCACCAAAGATTTCGAAGATGTTTTGTGGTAAGAGTAAACATAATGAAAGTGCTTGAGGAGAGAGAGGTTCGAGGGTCTTGAAAAGAGTAAGGGCGTGTCTATTTTTAAGTTTTCCAAGAATAAATCATTGGGACCCCTAAACTTTTTAAATATTTGTACAAACTCCCACCTATCTAGCATTGAGGAGCTTAGGCGATCCCTTTTTGTCTTTCTTTCTTTTTTCTACAAAAAGGGAGCTTAGTTGATGATTTGTAGATGCTGATTTTAACACTTGAAGCAGTTGAATCGCAGAAATTTAATTTAAAAATACTTTGCCTTATTTCATAATTAAAAATAATATTTTAAATATTGAAGTATTAAGGTTTATTTTCTTTAGATGTCATAGTGCATAGGGTCTAAAATGACATTGAAAACTTGCATAGCATGGAAGAAATGAATTGTAATACCTTGAAAATTTGTACAAAATTTGATTAAATAAAATATTAATACTTTAGAATTTTATAAAGTTTTTGGAATACAGGATTATGTGGCCGAGATGAGAAATAAAATTAATTGAACGGAATTTACAAAAATTTTGGTATAAAAATTAATATATATGTATGTGTGTGTGTGTGAGAATGAAAGAAAATAGAAACACATGAAAAATATAAGCAAAAACAGAATATATATATATATAATTGCGCCACACTACTGCGGTAGCTACAACACGGTGATTTTTTCAAAAAAAAAAAATATAAAAGAAGGTTTTGTGCGCAGAAGAGCCTTGGAAACCCTAGTTTCTAAATCCTTGTGTGCCACATTGAAGAAATAACAAGTTTCCCATGTTGGGAACACCTCAAACTTGCCAGTTCTCACTTACTTGAACTCTATATAAACCATGTCTGGGCTCCCATTCTCTTCATCCCAGTAAGAACTGACAAGTCCTTCTTGCACTCTCTGCCTCCCTCTTGGCATCCCTTTTCTTTTTCTTTAGTTATTCGAAACAGTAATTGGAGTAGTAGTAACGACGTGCTGCACAAATTTCTGTGCTAGCAGTTGGGGAGATTTGGAAGAGATTCAATTGAAGGTTCTAAAAGGAGTTTGCTATTTGAGGTGGAGATGATTTTCAACTTTTACTTTATTATTTTGATTTAAATAGAGCTTGCATGTATGTGATGCTTTGAATGTGCATGATTAATTATGACACATGCCATGTAAAATATTCATGTTTAGGTTTACACAAATAAATATGTATGCTATATGATGATATAATGCATACTATGTTGTTACCATGCTTATATGTGTAATTTCTATTCAAGTTCAATTTATTTACATGAATATTTTGTTTTTATGCTTAATCAAAGATTAATTGAGATTCTAACCATGTACCGGCGCGAGGAAGGGTTTCTTTGTATGTGTTCTAACCATGTTGGATTTTTGATTTAGAATTGGGTGTCAGGACCCTAGAGTGAACTGGGTTTTCAGGATTGATCCCACTTTACTGAGAAGGGTTTAAATTTTAGGAATGATCTCTTTCTCTAGATTTAGAACACATAGGTTAATTCCTTTCGGTCTTAATTAAAACTAAAAATAATGAACAGTTTGAATCACATAATATTTTGAAAGTGCTTGACATGTTTGTCTTATTTGTTGAGATAATGATTTAAATTTTTGGAATGATCCACTGGGCTTCAACCTTACCTCTTCTTTCTAATCTTTAAGGAAATTGATATCTCAAGGCCTTATGGAAGATACTTAAATTAGTTTTTTTTTTTTTGGAGAGTTTATTAAATTGGAGGCATGTTGGCCCAAGTTATTTTATTTAAGTTTTTGAAGTTATTTTCACTGTATTGAAACCGAAGGTTATGTACCTTGGAATTTTGAATATAAATGATATGAGATTTAACTTATATCATGGTGTTATTATATTTTTTTTATGAAATATATTTGTGCATAAGTTAATGTATATTGGAAATCCCAAGAATTTGGGAAGAGAAAAGAAAAGAGATAACGTAACATGGGGCACGCTTCTCAGGGGGCCTGAAATAGAAAGAAAAATATTGTTGGGTGAGGAGGACCTGGGATACGGGAGGTGGGGTGTTACATGAATCTATAATGCATTTTATTAGTTCTTTAAATTGAACTTGATAGTTTTCTTCATTTTGATTCTTTAATTCAAATGCTTGGTCTTGGCACAATGCAAAAGGTTGCTTCATTATGATATAAAGGTCTTGGGTTTGAATTTAGAAACAATCTTTCCACTATGAAGTTAAGATTGCCATATATTACCACTTCCTTAGACCATGCGACAGCTAGAATGTCATGTGTTGTGTGTCTCCTTTCATAAGTTTCATTCAATCTTCAATACGACCATTGAATCGTTGAAAGAATTGAAGAAATTTTGGTTTTTTGATGCTTCCAAAGCATATAATTTATTGGAGGTTAAATCAATACAAGCTCAACAGTTCGAAAATAATGTCTTTTTTGGAATTTTTGAATGCCAAATGATGGATGGGACAAAGATAATTTTTAGAACCAGGTCAGTTTACAAGAAGACTTTTGTTCATTTGTAAGTTGGCTGGTTCTAGGCATTTAGAAAAGGATAAATGAGCTATTTACCAAGGCATTCTAATAGAAATTTATGAACGATTCCATTACATTTGATTTCTTTAGTAATAATTTTGACAATATTTATGGGATTAACTACACTAATTTTTTTAGCCCCAAAAATGTTGTGTAAAAAGCTTTGCTAATATGTTGTTATTCTTTGTAATTTTCACATTGTGGTAATTTTGACATAACCAAGAAAGCATTCATTGTAATGGTTCATCTTAAGTTTTGATCTTGAATTGCTTTTGAGGTCTTGGGTGGTTCCAAAGGAAGATGCAAGGACTCTCGTAGGATGTTGCCTATATTATTCATAGAATTGAACAATATAATAAATGTGGTTATTTCCCCCACAAGGCTGCAACCTAAACCTTTTCCTTGTTGAGTAGACTTTTAACCTTGTTAAAACTTGAAAACATCATAAGAAGCCTTACAGTAATCTCAATTAGGGTTTGTCAACCTCCAAAATATTATCAACATAAGGTCATTTTGTCTATCATCATTATTTCCATCTTCTAGCACATAATACACCCTCTTTATGTACATCTATATATAATTTGTTAAATAAATTGATATATATTGCTTGGCTAGATGCATACCATGGAAAGGACTTGGTAAAATCTTTGGCCCCATGGATATTAATCATTTATAGTCAAGATAATTTTGCTGCTTTGTGCACCAAAGGAATTCTTAGAGAAGGCCTAAAAGGGACTTGTGCTTATTTTTATTTTAATTTGCCATGGGGTTGTTGTTTATTTGGACCACATGTATTGTTTTGTGATTACTACTTATCCATATTGTATATAACAAATGATAATTTCAAGAATAAATAATTCTTGCTGAAGGTTACCTTTTCTTGTCTTTATGTAGTGGTAAAATATAGTCCAATTTGCTTACTGAACTAATGTTTATTCTCTGAAACTGTATCAAAATATTCTTTCCTTTGGAAATGTTATAACAGTGAATTTCAATCTCAGGGTCAAAATTTCATTGCGAAAAGCGGTCATCATAAGGTAATTTATTTGAGATCCATTTCTTTTTAGGGGCATATTACTCTCTTTTGTTTGTCTATGGTCATTGTTGCAAATGTCTTCTCTCTTTCTTGTTATTTGTCTGCAGTTCATCTGTATTTGATTACTGTAACAGCCGAACTAATACAAAATGTCATTAAGGAAGGTTAGTCAACATAAAGTGGCTGAAGGACATAAAGTTGAAAGTTGAAACCATATTTAAAAAAATTATGCTAATTTAAGATAAAAATATAATAATGTAAAAAGAAAAATTGTTACTGTATAGTGATAGTTCGATTTCTCTCTTTAGTTGCCTACTTCTATGTTAAGTCATAGTCCTTCTCCTTGCCTCATTGACTCAAAGTTACTGTATGCTGATAGTTTGCTGGTTGCAATGTTGTTCAAGCTATCATTGTAGTGAGTCCAAATGCAGTTTCATTTCTTTTTTTTTTTTAAAGAAAAAAACCATTTATGTTAAAGAATGAAGAAGATTACAGAAAGTACATCGTTTAAAAGAAAACAAAACTAGAACTGTTTCTGTTGATTTTGTATGTATTCTGTGATGGGAGGATCTCAGACACGTGAGACTATTATTGTGGATTACAAATTCTTATAAATTGTTAAAAATAGGGTAATCTTCAGGCTCTTAGAGAATGACAGAAGTGTTTACCATGAGAGCAAGGTGAGGAAATATAGTGGATAAGTTTGGCCAAATGCAGTAAATGACAAGTTTGATGAAACTTTTTTTCAAAAATAACATCTAAGAATTACATTCTAGTGGCGGGTAGTTTCTATTTGGTATAGGAGTACTGGCCACTAATTATTGTGAGAATACTTAGGATAAAGTTTTTCGTTTTTGCCTTCTTGGCATGCAATGGAGCTGGAGATAAGGCCATGCCTTAACCAAGATTTGGCATCACATTGAAAGAGATGGTCAAAGTGTAAGGCACTTGGTTACATTTACGCTAACTATGTATGTCGATAACTCAAAAGTCTTTCCTATGTGAGGATTATCAATAGAAAAGGTAGTGTGCTTTGATTTTA
This sequence comes from Tinospora cordifolia, assembly GCA_030144865.1. NCBI lineage: Eukaryota > Viridiplantae > Streptophyta > Magnoliopsida > Ranunculales > Menispermaceae > Tinospora > Tinospora cordifolia. The sequence goes on from JAJIYU010003939.1 coordinate 23,977, forward strand.
TGTAAAATTGTTAGCTATTATCGGTGGACCCCAAAAACCTAGTTGTGATGGATTGTTCAAGTTTCTAAATTTTATCCTTGAATGAGGTCATACCTTCTTGAAATAATTCATGCATCAATTGATCTCACTGAAGAGACATTAATTCTCTTGTTCAAAAGAGCAGTAATTTGACTATTGGTATGGTATACAAACCTTTGTAAATCTGGGGAATGAGACCAATCTTTTGAACACGAACAGGGAAAAAAGACCTATTAAGGTATAATAATAATAGTATATAGCATTTTAGGCGCCAAAATATTCTAAATCCTCTTTTAGGCACCTTGATACTAAGTAGACGCCATGTGGAAGCCATGTCGGAGTTTGTGATTGGGTTTAACGCATGTCGTCCCTTAAAGGGGCGGCATCGCTTTTGCTTTTTTTATTTTTAAACTGGAGATTGTCGCCCCTTGAAGGGGTGGTACTGCTACTGCTTATTGTTTTTTTTAAAATTTTTTTTTTAAAAAACTTTCAATACTGTTTTCGATCACCACGGGTTATCCGGGAGGGCTTTTTTTGTCGAGACCAGTTCCAGCGCGTTCTAATAGTCCAACACTAACTCCCAGAAGCGACGAAAAAATTTGTCGATCCCTGGATCGCAATTTCATTACCCAACTTCAATTCTAGCCTTTAAATGAAAGTTTTTTTTTTGAAACAGAAACTTATATATTAATTATATAAAAAAGGTACAAAATGCCAGATGAGGTATCTGGACTTTGACATTTTAGTACAATGGTCAAAAGATTGTAATATGTTACTCCCTCTACCTATCCATTTCCCAAAAGAGTATCCTATACTCAGTTTAGTACAACAAATCCATGTAGCAAAAAGATTATTTGACCGCTCCCACGCCATCCTATCTGTTTTCATTCTGTTAGAGAAAAGTCTTTGATTCCTTTCCTCTCATACAACATACCACACTGGCGCTAACACAATCTTCCTATATGGCTTGAGTTTTGATGTTATATTATCATCTGGAAACCGAAAAAGGTTCTCCACTTTAGGGGAGACAAAACTAGTGTTGATTTTGTTCCATCCCTTCCATAGGTACTTCACCAAGTCACACTCAACGAGTAGATGTACAGTTGATTCCTCCTTTTTCCTGCACATGAAACAGATAGATGGATTTAGAGTGTGGTTTGGAAATCTCTCCTGGATGTTTTCTGCAGTCTGTAATTTGTTTAGGCTAAAAATTCACATGAGAATCCTTGCTTTTAACGGAGTCTTCATACTCCAGATGAACTCTACTGGGAATGTCTGTGTGTTCTTCTGACTGACCTGTTAAACTTTCCATAAAAGACAACACTGTAAATTTCCTGCTGCTGTCTTTGTTCCAGTTCAGCCTGTCCTCATCATTCACATTGTTCAAATGGAAATTTTGAAGGGTGTTTAGCAGGCCTC
>JAJIYU010003940.1:0-25567 GCA_030144865.1 Tinospora cordifolia
GATCAAGGCATGAAATGACTGAAATAGAAAGTCAAGTGTGCGTCGCTTGTAATGTAACACCGGCCCGGCCCGCCGTTTGGTTTAGTCCACTGTCAAGAAAAATGGTGGATGGTCCAATGCTTGATGATACGGGGGTTGGGGTGTTACAGAAGCAACCTAAGACAGTTACAGAGATCAGGAGCTTCTTAGGCCTAGCTGGGTACTACAGAAGATTCATCCAAGATTTCTCCAAACTAGCAGAACTGATGACCAAGCTAACCAGGAAAGGAGTTAAGTTCGATTGGAATGAAAAGTGTGAGCAATCATTCCAAGAGCTGAAGAGGAGACTGACTACGGCCCCTATCCTAGTAGTTCCAACCCATGGTGTTACCTATACCCTCTATATTGATGCTTCGCTGAGTGGACTTGGAGCAGTGTTGATGCAGGAAAGACAAGTAGTCGCTTATGCTTCACAACAACTGAAGGTCCATGAGAAGAATTACCCTACTCACGACCTAAAATTAGCGGTCATTGTGATTGCCATGAAGATTTGGAGACACTACCTTTATGGTAAGAAATTTGATCTGTTTTCAAATCACAAGAGCTTGAAATACATCTGCACCCAGAAGGAGTTGAACCTCAAGCAATGGAAATGAATGGAGTTCTTGAAGGACTATGATTTTCAACTACACTACAATCCGTGGAAGGCCAATGTAATGGCTGATGCCTTGGGTAGGAAGTTTAACAAACAGGAGGAGGAGAAAGGCCAAATGTACCAGTTGATTGATGATTTTAGGCTGGGTGTGGCCCTAAATGAAAAGCAAGCTTACCTCTACACTATGTCTTGTCAACCAGATCTTCTACACCAGATCCAGGAGAAACAGAGACAAGACAAATGGCTTACCAATTTGATCAAAAGAGTTACACAAGGAAAGCATACTGACTTTAGGTTAGATGCTAAGAATATCCTAAGGCTCGGTAAAAGGATATGTGTACCTCAAAATGCGCAGAGTAAGCAGACCATACTGGATGAGGCTCATCAAACTAAGTATACCATATACCCAGGCGGGGACAAGATGTACCAAAACCTCAGGAAAACCTACTGGTGGAGAGGAATGAAGAGGGACGTGGCTAAACATGTCTCTAAGTGCTTAACATGTCAACAAGTGAAAGCAGAACATCGAAAACCCTCTGGAATGTTACAACCACTCCCTATCCTAGAATGGAAGTGGGATAACATTGTCATGGACTTTGTTAGTGGTTTACCCAGAAACCAAAAAGGAGAAGACACTGTTTGGGTTATTATGGATCGTCTCACCAAGGTAGCTCATTTCCTTCCAATCAGATCCATAGACCAAGTCAGTAAGCTGGGAGAACTATATGTGAAGGAGATAGTAAGGCTGCATGGTGTACCCAAGACTATTGTGTCTGATAGAGACTCTCGCTTCACTTCACAATTCTGGCAGAGTCTAAAGAAAGAGATGGGTACTAAGCTCACCATGAGTACAGCATTTCACCCTCAGACGGATGGTCAGTTTGAGATAGTTATTCAAATTTTAGAGGATATGTTGAGGTTTTGTGTTTTAGACTTGAAGGGCAATTGGAGCAAGTATGTACACCTGGCAGAGTTTGCCTATAACAATAGTTACCAGGCAGGCATAAAGATGGCTCCATTCGAGGCCCTCTATGAGACACCTTGCAGATCACCTGCCTATTGGGCTGAGCTTGAAAATCATGTATTAATTGGGCCAGACTTGGTAGAAGAGATGAACAACCAAGTCAAGTTGATACAGAGAAGACTGACTGCTGCACAGAGCCGTCAGAAGAGTTATGCGAACAAGAGAAGAAGGCCACTAGAGTTCCAAGTTAGGGACAAAGTATTTCTGAGAGTCAGTCCTCACAAGGGTATAAAAAGGTTCGAATTCAAAGGGAAGTTATCTCCAAGGTTTGTAGGACTCTTTGAAATAGTTAGAAGAATCGGTGAATGGGCTTACGAGTTGGATCTACCAAGCCGAATGACTTTAGCTCATAACGCGTTCCATGTCTCCATGTTGAGAAAGTATGAACCTGACCCTTCTCACATCATCTACTGGGAGGAAGTGAATATTCAAGATGATATTACCTACGAGGAAACTGCAGTTAGAATCCTTGATCACAAGGTACACAATCTGAGAACTAAGGATATTCCCTTAGTTAAGGTGTTGTGGAAACATCATGGATTGGAAGAGGCTACCTAGGAGCTGGAGAGTAAAATGAAGACTAAGTACTCGCATCTGTTCACTAGGAACACCTAAACATATACAAATTTCGAGGACGAAATTTTTTTAAGGAGGGTAAGTTGTAATACCTCAAAATTTTGTCAACAAAAGTTATTAATGAAATAAGAAAATTCATTGAGAAAAAGAATTCTAAGACAAATGAATGTGTGTTAATGAAAATATCAATTAAATAGAATTAATTATGAAATTTAATGAGTTGCTTTCATTTATTAAGAAATAAAGAATGGGAATAAAAATATATATATATACATACATACATACATACATACATATATATATATATATATATATATATATATATATATATATATATATATATATATATATGTATATGTATATATATATATATATGTGTACACAGGTATAGACACATATTTATAGGGTAAATTATGTGAGAATATAACGGGCATGCTAAATACTACATATTATAAGAATATGTATATAGAAAAATATACATAATTGAATAATAAAAAAAAGTATGCTTATATTTAGAAAAAAAAACGAAAAATAATAAGTATCAATTTATAATTACATAAATGATTACCTGAAATTAAAATATGAAATAAATAAAAATATATGAAAATTAAAAATGTAGATTATTTAATTATTGGCATTAAAGATATTAAAGAAATAGAAAAATATCTAATAAATACAATATTAAATAATTAGAAAGGGAAAAAATATTAGTAAGTCCATAAAATATTAGTAAGTCAATAAAACCAAGTTTTCATCAATTAGAAAGTGTCTAATGAGCAAAACCCAAATAATAGCAACCTTAGAAAGAGATTTTGGTATTAGAAATTGCATCCAACGGCCAGAAACACATCATCCGCACAATCTAAGATCTCACGGTCACGATCAAAACCAAAACCAACGCCCGGATGCACCGAATCAGCCAAATCCAACGGCCCGCACTTAATCGATCAGATCCAACGGCTCACGGCTCAGGCGCAGGAGATGATCATGAACATGTTGAGATCGAGGAATATCCAACGAGCTAGATCAAAGGCGCAGTCAAAGATCGTGAACACACCACGATCGAGGATCATCCAATAGCTCGGATGGAGTTCGTTGATCACGATCGCGAACCGCACATCGTGATCGATACACATCCGAAGACCCAGAAAGACGCACTCCAATCAATCGCGAATCGCACACCGCGATCGATGCACATCTAACAGCCCAGAAATAGGCATCTCGATCCATCGCAAACCAAAACACCACGCTCGAGGAAGATCCAACCGCTCAGACCAAACCCGCATGATCAGTGATCTACTATTGCGATCGAGAACGATCCGACGGCCATGATCGTTTGCTCCAAAATAAAAATAGAAAATTTGAATAAAACCAATAAAAATGTTTCCAAAAATCCAAAAAAAAGGTTTCTAAATTCCAAAAATTGTTTAAATACACTTGCTATTCTCCTATACATGGGGGCACAAAATTTTGAAGAATTGGCAAGTTTCTTACAATGAAAACACCACAAACTTGCCATTCTATACACTTTTGAAACCTATAAACCCCCCATGCTCACAATTGAACTCATCCCAAGAAACAAGAGTTTAGATTTCTTCTTGGCACCCCCTTCTCACCATTCTTTTCCCTCTTGAGTGTGAGAAGTCCTTGGTTTGGAGATTCTTCTTGGGTGATTTTTTTAGTGCTTGAACATTGGGAGCTCTTGTCCAACCTTTGGGGGAAACTACATCTGTCACACCCCACCGGGCCCACCGGTCTCACCGGACCTACACAGTGTGGCGGCCGCATGGCGCACCGCATGGCGGCTGTGACTCACTAGGTACTATCCCCTCCCCTAGGGGTTTTCCTTCGCCTCCGCAGAGGTTCGAACCTAGGACCTGGAGCTTAAGTACCTAGTTCATTCCTCATCTGCTACCATTAAGCCAACTAGCTCAATGGTAGCAGATGAGGAATGAACTAGGTACATAAGCCCCAGGTCCTAGGTTCGAACCTCTGCGGAGGCGAAGGAAAACCCCTAGGGGAGGAGACAGTACCTAGTGAGTCACAGTCGTCACGCAGTGCGCCGTGCGGCCGCCACACTACATAGGTCCGGTGAGACCGGTGGGCCCGATGAGGTGTGACAATAAAAAATTCCTCATCTGCTACCATTGAGCTAAGTACCTAGTTCATTCTTCATCTGCTACCATTGAGCTAGTGGCTCAGTGGTAGCAGATGAGGAATGAACTAGGTACTTAAGCCCCAGGTCCTAGGTTCGAATCTCTGCGGAGGCGAAGGAAAACCCCTAGGGGAGGGGACAGTACCTAGTGAGTCACAGCCGCCACGAGGTGCGCCATGCGGCCGCCAAGCGGCGTAGGTCCGGTGGGACCAATGGGCCCGGTGGCGTGTGACAACATCTCAAGGTGGAAGTAAATTCTCTTACACCCCTTTTTCTTATTCAAAGTTCTAACATGTTCATTGATTGTTTGGCTTTTGAAATCAAGAACAATTTCAGTTTAAGCATTTTAAAATATATTTTAGTTTTAGATTTGCTTCTTGTTCGAATTTCTGCATGTATAACAATCATGTCATGTGTAGTATCTTGCTTAGGTTTTATTTCAAAGTATGATGCATGATTTTGAATGTTCCATGATTAAATTTTCAGTTTGCTCATATGCTGAATTTATTTATTTTATTTTCATGTTCTGAAACTTATCTTATGATTCAAGAATGTATAATTTAACAAAGATGATAGTGATAATAACCACGTACCATCATAGCACACATGTGAGTTGCTATGAATGTTCTTTTCATATGATTAGTTCATATGGTTTTAAGACCAAAGTACTTGGTTGGTGGCTAATGTCCCTTGAAGTCCAAAAGTCCAATGAAATTGGCTAAGAAAAGTCATATTTCACTCTAAGGAGGTACTTTGTTAAGAACATCAAGGGCTTCAAAACCCTTTTGGTCTAAAATCTCAACTTTAAACAAATGAATGTGTTATTGTTTTGAATTTGAAAAATGGTTGTTTGAAAAGGAACCACTGAGCTTTGTGCTCACCCCTTCCTCTTTTTCTTTAGGAAATTAAACTATGAAGACCATGGAAATTTGAATAGTTTCTAGTTTAGCAAGTTTCTATTTTTTAAAGTTTTTTTTTTAATGTAAGGGCATGTTGCCCAATATTGAATAAGTCTTCCGCTGGAATTTTATTTTATTTTAGAGGTTATGAATTTATTTGATCAACAATGTAATAGTTTACATTATAAAGTTATGTACTTTCTTTTTATGAATAAAGAAGTTAAATTTTTCTTTATCTCTAATTGCCCTGATTTTTTGAATGATATTTGTATTCTTGAATCTATCCTGAGGCATGAGGTATTGAAAAATAGAAAGTCAAGTGTGTGTCACTTGTAAAGTAACATGACCCAACTCGCCAAATGGTTAAGTCCACTGTCGAATAATGGTGGTTATGTCCAAAACTCAAAAAATGTGCCGGTTGGCACAGTTGGAGATCGCGAACACATCGCGATTGAGGATCATCTGACGGCCCAGATGGAATTTGTTGATCACAATCAAAATTCGCACACCGCGATCGATGCACATCCGACGGTCCAGAAAGACGCATTTCGATCGATCGCGAACCGAACGCCGTGTTCAAGGAAGATCTTACAGCCCAGATTGAACCCACACGATCTGTAATCTGCCGATGCATTCGAGGACGATCTAACGACCCACAGCGATTTCATAAATCTTAACCATGATCTGAGTGCTGCGATCGAGAATAATCTAACGGCTATGATTCGAGGATCCGGTTAAAATCGAGAAAATCACGAAAAATTTAAAAAAATCCAAAAAAATCTATAAAATCCAAAAAAATGTTTCTAAATTCTAAAAAAAATATTCCATTGCACTTGTTATTTTTCTATGCTTGGGGGGCACGAAATTTTGAATAATTGGCAAGTTTCCTACAAGGAAAACACCAAAAACTTACCATTCTACACTATTTTGAACTCTATATAAAGGACCCCTAATGCTCACATTGCGTTCATCCCAAATCAAGAGCATACTAGTCCCTCTTAACTCTCTCTAGCCTTCTTCTTGGCAATCCCCTCAGTTCTTGAGTAATCTTGAATTGTTCTTGAATGTTCTTGAGTGTTCTTGAGAGTTCTTGAGTATTCTTGAGAGTTCTTGAGTATTTGGAAGCCTTGAAGTAACGGAACTCTGCCAGATTTCAGAGGTGTGCAGAAGAAACGTATTTAAGGTGGAAGTGACTTCTAACTTCTACTTCTTTATTTTAATTTGAATAAGTCTTGCATGTGTGATAATGTTTTGAAGATGATTGATTGAATATATGTTTTAATGCATGCTTTATTTATTTGATGTGCCATGAATATACATGTTATGCATATTTAGAACTTAAGAATATTGATCCATGTTATACATGAATTGTGCCATGAATAAATATTTAATGATTCATGTTTTACATATGTTGCATCGATGGTTTGATCCGATATTGTGTGTTTTATCACTAAGAAAAGATTAAATAATGATTCAATCCATGTACTGGCGCGATGATGGACTGCATAGTGTAATCATATGTGTTCCACCCCCCGACCCGGCTTGCCGGTTTACCATTGACGATTTTGAACTGGGTTCCCAAGAGTGATCCCACTTCATAGATATTGGGGTTTGAGTTTCCGTTTGTCATTCTCTCTCCCTACGATGTGGAACACAGAGATTAAACTCTTTCTGTCCAAATGTCAATTATAAACAAGAAATTTTTTTGAATCGCCTAATGTACAAAAGTGTTTGATATGCTTGATTTGTTTGAATTGAAATAATGATTTAGATGTTTAGAAAGATCCACTGGGCTATGTGCTCACCCCTTCCTTCTATTTTTCAGGTAATTGATTTACATGAAGACCATGAAAATTAGTTAGGTTCTTAATTTCTATGTAAGGGCATGTTGCCCAAGTTTTAAATCTTCCGCTGTAATAGTTTTTCTTCAAGATCAAATTATGTACTCAATTTTATTTAATTAATTGAGTTTATAAATTTTAGTTATTTCCTATACTATTGCCTTATTAAATTCATAAATTTAAGTTATGTTCTATTAAGTACAATCAAGGCATGAATAATTGAAATAGAAAGAAAGTGATCCAAGTTGTGTACTTATAAATGTAACACCGGCCTAACCCACCGTTTGATTTAGTCCACTGTCAAGATAATGGTGGTCGTGTCCAATGCTTAAAGATGCAGTGATTGGGGTGTTACAAAAGAAGACGGGCTGATGGTCGTGATTCACGAACAGAGGAAGGAAAGAAGGAAAACTAGCAATGGGTGGTTGTGTAATCTTGTTTGGACAAGGTTGAAGTGAAGAATGAATTGTTGCTGCTATGTTTAGGTGAAGGGGAAAATGAAGTCGATGCATGATGTTGTTGCTAATCGTGATGTGCTGCAAATCCATGAAAGAAGAAGAGATTTTCTGGTTTTGGGTTGCTTGTTCCGTGCTATCAAGAAAACAGAGGAACGAGAGAGAAGAGGATGTATTTGAACAGCGGAGGAAGCTACGTGCGTTTGGGTGAGGTTGATTGTATTGTTGTCCATTTTTCTACATGAAGAAGAGGATCGTGATGTGTGTTGCTGGAAATCAATTACTGAGCATGGATCGAATCAGAGGGAGATGAAGAAATAAGTGGCAGTTCTAGATGCCATTCGTGTGCACAGAACAAAGAACGAAGATGTGCTACTTGGGGGTTTATGTCCTATGTGTATGTGTTGCTGCGACTATCAGATAGTTAACAGAGAAGAAGACGATGGTGTGAACAGGAAAGCTGTTGGTTTGGGCGTGAAAATCAGTTCAGAGCTGAGTTTCTGTTGTTGGAGAATGACGAACAAGGGAGCTGAGGAAGATGGTTGTAATACCCCAGAATTTTGTCAAATAATTTAAAATAAATAAAATAAGTTAAGTGAATTAATTTCAAAGATCTAATAAAATTATGGGTGCAAATAGTGGGTTGGCACATGAAAAATAATTTATATTAGAGATGTAATAAAAATTAAGATAATTAAATAAAAATTACATTTTAATAGAATTAACTATGATATATAAGGAATTGCTTAAGAAATAAATAGAAATAAAATATTTACACATATTTGCTAATATGTGAATGAATAAGGTATGTGTTAGCATAATAAATGTTAATACTACATATTATAAGAATATGTACATAGAAAAAAATCATATAATTAAATAAAATGTATTTATTAAAAATAAATCAAACATTATGTAAATAATAAGGTGTAATTTATAAATTATTATCTGAAAATGAAATAGGAAATAAATAAAAATACATGGAAATGGAAAATACAAATTATTAGCGTTAAAAATATTAAAGAAATGGAAAAGTATCTAATAAATATAATATTAAATAAATTAGAAAGGGGAAAATATTAGTAAGTACATAAAATAGAATAATTTATGCAATACACTCAAGTTTTTATCAATTGGAAAGTGGTTAATTGCTAAAATTCGGATTATAGAAGCTTTAGGAAGTGATTTTATAATTAGAAACACGATCTAACGGTCCAAAACGAATCTGAAAAATCCAACGAATGAGATTGAAGTCCAAAACGACACCCAGGAGCACCGAATCACCAAGATCGAACGGCTCACGATCAATCTCTCAAATCCAACGGCCCAGAAACGATCGACATGATCTAATAGTTCGGATGGTTTTCGTTGATCGCGAAAGTACAGCGATCGAGGAAAATCCAACGGCCAGGATCTATGAATCGTTCTGATGATCATCTGTGTTGTACTCGAGGTCCATCCAACGGCGAAGATCAAAGCCGTGTGGATCTGATCGCGAACCAGTGACGCGCTCGAGGACGATCAACGCTCCAAATCAAATTCGTTGATCTTGATCGCGATCTGATGCTGTAATCGAGGAACATCAACGGTCGAGATTCCACCCGCCAAAACAAAATCGCGAACGTACACTCCGATCGAGGTTGATCAACGGACGAGATCGAAGATCTGATTCAACTGCTTAATCCGAGAACGATCCAACGGTGCCGATCGAATTCTAATGCGTGTCTCGAGGCAAATCTAACGGCTGAAATTATATCCGCCCGATCTGATCATGAACGATATCCCGAGGACAATCTGACGGCTCACGTTCGATGCCCCACTAATTACAAAAATAATAATAGAAAATCTGATTAAAAATCCGAAAAAAATTCAAAAAAATTTGAAAAAAATGTTTCTAAACTCCAAAAAATTCCAAAAAAAAATACGTACTATTTTTCTATGCTTGGGGGGCACGAAAATTTGAATTTTTGCAAGTTTTCTACCAAAAAACTTGCCATTTTACACTAGTTTGAAGCCTATATAAAGGACCCCCATGCTCACAATTTCATTCATCCCAATTCAAGAGCAAACTAGTCCCTCTTGAATCCTTCTAGCCTTCTTCTTGGCATTCTCCTTAGTTCTTGAGTGATCTTGAACTATTCTTGAGTGTTCTTGAGTGTTCTTGAGTGATCTTAAGAGTTCTTGAGTGTTTGGAAGACTTGAAGCAACGGAACTCTGTCGGATTTCAAAGGTGCACAGAAGGGACGCATTTAAGGTGGAAGTGACTTCTAACCTTTACTTCTTTATTTAATTTGAATAAATCTTGCATGTGTGATGATGTTTTGAAGATGATTGATTGAACTTATGTCTTTATATGCATGCTTTATTTATTGTGTCATGAATATACATGTTATACATGTTTAGAAATTAAGAATATTGATGCATTATGCCATGAATAAATATTGAATGTTTCATGTCATTTACATGTTATGCCGATGGTTTAATCTGATATTGTGTGTTTTATCACTAAGAAAAGATTAAATTATGATTCAATCCACGTACTGACACGATGATAGGGGCGGGGATAGACGTCATCGTGTGTGTTCCACTCCCCGACCCGGCTTGCTGATTTCTTTTATTTGATTGATGACTTTGAACTGGGATTTCAAAAAGTGATCTCACTTGATAGATAGATAGGGCGTTTGAGTTTCCAAGAGTGATTCTCTCTCCCCACAATGTGGAACACAGAGATTAAACTCTTTCGGTCTGAATGTCAACCAAAACAATAAATTGTTTGAATCGCCTAATGTATAAAAGTTTTTGACATGCTTGGTTTGTTTGAATTAAAATAATGATTTAAATGTTAGAAAGATCCATTGGGTTGTGTCCTCACCCTTCCTTTTATTTTTTAGGGAATTAAATTACATGAAGACCATGAATATTAGTTAGGTTCTTCTTATTTAAAAAAGTTTCTAATTTTTATGTAAGGGCATGTTGCCCAAGTTTGAAGACTTCCGCTGAAAATTGATTTTTAATTTTGAGTTTAGGAATCTCTTTTGAGAAACAATGTAATGGTTATTTTTGAATTAGAAAGCTATGTACTTTCTTCTTTTATTAATAAAGAAGTTGAATTTTTCTTTACCTTTAATTGCTTTGATTTTTATTTGTACTATTGAATTTACTCTAAGGCAAGTGGTATTGAAAAATAGAAAGTCAAGTGTGTGTCGCTTGTAAAGTAACACCGGCCCCACCCACCAATTGGTTAAGTCCACCGTCAAAATAATGGTGGTTATCCAAAACTCAAAGAACGTGGGGGTTGGGGTGTTACAATGGTGCAAGTTTGTTTTGTGCTACCGCTAGAGGTGTTTTGGGGCTTTTACAATGATTATGTGTGTTAGATGTTAAGCAAGACGGAAAGAAGAAGAAAGTGCGACTTCTACATTGTAACAACCCAAATTTTGTAGCATGGGTACACGAGTAATAACAATATTAATCAAATTTTTAGAAATATAAATTAGTGACAAAAGATTAAAAGTTCTAATTAGGAATTCATCAAAATAAAATAAAATAAAATAAAAAATAAGATATGAATGTGGATATAGCAAGAAAAAATTAAACTTATATCTGATATTAGTTTGAACTAGTTGGGAAAAAATAATAATGATAATAATAAAAAGGGGGATAAATAAATAAACAAAGGAAATGATGATGAAATTAAGCATTGGGAAACTGTATTGAGTTGTAAAAGTTAGTAATTGGGAAATTGGAATAATTGATGTTTGAAAAAGGATCAAATTTCTGGATATGATTAACAATTAGTTATATCCTAAAGTCTTAAATAAATATTGGCTTACACTAAAGTTTTAAACAACTAAAAGGATTAATAAACTAGGATTATAAAAAAAAAAAAAAAAACTAAATCAATTTTTCCTTATTTCAGTCGAACAGAAAAAAAAAAAAAAAGAAAAGAAAAGAAATGTTAGCAATATAGAAAACTAGAGTTAAAAATTTAGTTGATAAATATTTTAGAAAACCTAAAAATTAAGAAAGTCTTAATAAAGTTCTAAATTAATTAAACACACTTTTAATAGGAAAAGAGACTCTAAGAGAATTTTAGAAATGTAAAGTTTAGATTATTTAGTTAGCTAAATACATAAAAATAATAAGAAATAATAATAATACTAATAAACCTTCAAAAACATAAATCTCTTATAAGAAAAAGAATAAAAATTTCAAATACGGAAAAGACTAAAGTTTTGACCAATAGAAGTCTTATTTTGATCCTAATTATTTTATTAAAAATTTTGAATAATTTATTTAAATCATGGAAACTAAGAAATTTAAGAACGCTTATTTAATAAATTCTAATGTATGAAAATTGATTATTAAAATTCGGATTAGTTAAGAAAAATTACTAAACGAAAAAGTGATGAAATTATTACAAAACTTTAATTAGGAAAATTATTGTAATTAAATTAAATAAAGAAGTTAGAAACTTATAAATAATTACAATACATTTTTAAATTTCATATCGACATTCATGAGAACGAGCATTGACGACGAACGGAAAAAGAAGGAAATCCAAAAATCTAGGTGTGCGTGATTTCCTTACTCACATGTATTTTGCAAATTTAAAATTCAAGACATTTGTTTGAATAAATTCTAGGTTGTTTGTATTTTTGAGAAAATTGATTTAAATTGTTTGTATTGTTAAATGACGTGTGATGAGTAATTACTTGATCATGGCATGCATGTATAGGACATTATGCATTTAGATTTCATCATTTGATCATTCATTTTACTATATTAATGTCTTGCATTATTCGATTTATTTTCTATAATATGAGCAATGTTTTGGTGTGATTGAATTGGATTATAAAACAAAAAATAAGACGAAGGTTTATTAAGAATCTTCATACCGCTGCGATCGTCGAGCCGCAAAGCAGATCATAGGTATTCCCACCAGGAGCTGCCTGTGACAACTCAAAATCTTTGGAAAACAGTACAATGCCATGGTCAGTACTCTCTCTTGGACTGTGATACTGAGATATGACTGATTTTAGATGGTTCCAGTACCTGAGGCCTCTACAATTACGATTAGATTGGATCACAGGGAATACCGAGAGGTGTCTCAACCCTCTCCCAGTCTTAGATTTCGACCAAAACTAACTGAATGTTTGAAACGCCTAATGTTTGAAAGTGTTTGTAATATTTTGGATTGGGTCTGTATAATACATGTGATGTGTAGGATCGATCCATTAGGCTTTCGAGTTCACTCTCACTTTATTTTCAAGTACACATGGATGTAGAGTACGATAACTTACATACGAAGACTCACACTTTAATTGGATGCCTCATTGGAGAGGTTGTCCGAGATAGGAGACTTGGAGGTCACGTTTCATGTATTTTACTGGATTATTTTAATGTATTTACGTTTGTTTTAACTTTAGTTTGTTTTATTTTCAAGTGACTTTTCTTGTTTAACCATTTTGGCTTTAATAATAGCTTTTAAAGTATTTCCGCTGCACTATTTATGACTTGTGTTGCTAATCCAGTGAATGTATTGAGAGATTATTTGATTGTTTGTTTCGTACAAAACATTCAATGAGACTTTGACTTGAGAAGAAAATTTTATGAACTCAATTTTGAAGAAAAAGATTTTGACAAAACAAAAAATTTTCAAGTAGCATCTCGATTTTCAATAGGCGATGATCCACACGTGAAACAGCATGTGAACAGAGGTCCGGTTGAAAATTAGGGTGTTACATGCGTATTCATGGTGATCATGTGTGCCATTGTTGGTTCGTGATGAAGACTTGTATACAAGCTGTTGATGCGTTTGTTGACCGTGAGTTGTGAATTTGGGTGTGTGAGATTTGTGTACCGATTTAGATGGAACAGTGATGAAATGAAGTCTGATTGTTATTGCTAATTAGTGGAAATGAAGAAGATGGAGGATGATAACAAAGGGAGTGATTGATATGGGTTTTAGACGACTGAAAAAAGAAAATGGAAACTGAAACTTTGGGTGTTGCTGGTACACTAATATTGTGTTCGCGCAATGAAGAAAATGGCAACAATGTGATTTGCGCAAAGGGCAACATGCAACAAGAGATTTCGTCATTGGCGTTGTTCGCGTGAAGAACATAACGCGAGGTATAATTTTAATTTAAATTTTAGTTTGAGATTTATCCTAATTAAATAAAGACAGGAAAACAAAATAGAATTAGAATTTAGAAACTAGATGCAAATAGAAAATATTAAAATCTTCTTACTCCATAGAAATTAATTAAAGCAATTACAAAAGTTAGTTTAGAAAATTTATTTAATAATTCAAATTAAATAAATTTAATATTAGATTTTTATTAATTACTGAACATTAGGATTAATTAGTTTAAATTAATAAAATTAATTTAATTAATCTTATAAATTAGGATTGAAAAAAATAGCTTTCCAACGCATTAATAATTTTATTTAATTTCAGAAGTTTAAATTTTAATAATTCAAATTAGTTGAAAAACATAAAATCAAATAATAAATAAATGAACCTTTAGGAGTTTAAAATCTTTTATAAGAAAAGAATAAAATTTTAGGCCTCAAACTAAATATGTAACATTTAGAAGTCTTATTTTGTTCGTAACTAAATCAATTAGGATATTAATAAATTATTTAAATTTTCAAGATTCAATTTTTAGAAATCTAATTTTTTGAAAAAGCTTGCAAGTAAATTGTTAAAGTTTTAATTTCGAATCAAGGAAATTTAGATGACTTAGAAGCAGAATGTATAAAATTCTAAAATTTAGGAATAATCCGAAATTAGTTAAAATTAATATCTAGACTTCATAATTATTTTAGAAATTTTATCGATTATTGAATTTCATATTCTTACGAATAGCTCGAAGGAAAGCAAGGGAGCCCTAAAGATCTGCGAAATCAGGTGGGCATGATTTCCTTGCTCTCTCGTATTATATGGATTTAAGATTCAAAACATTTGTTTATATAGTTTTAGGTTATTGGAAATTTATTATGAAATTGATTGAGATTGGTTGGTGTACTTGGGTGATAGTGTGATGATTTATTTTAATTTACGCATAATCATTTCTTTGCAAACATGTATAGGAACTTATGCATTTAGATTTCATTATTGATCATCCATTTTACTATTTTAATGTCTTGCATTATTTGATTTATTTTCCATAATATGTGCAATGTTTGGTGTGATTGAATTTGACTGAAAAACTAAAATAAAATGAAGGTTTATTAAGAATTCACGTGCCGATGCGATTGTCGAGCCTGAAGCGGATCGAGGTGGCATCTCCTCTATGTCACCCCTTGAGATTGTCGAGCTACAAAGCGGATCGTAGATATTCTCAACCGGAGAAGCCTGCGACAGCTCGAAGTCCTTGGGAGATGGTACAATGTTGTGATAAGTACTCTCTCTTAGACTATGATACTGAGATATGACTGATTTTAGATGGTACCCGAGGCCTCTACAATTACGATTGGATTTGGATCACAGGGAATATCGAGAGGCATCTCGACCCTCTCCTGGTCTTAGACTTCGACCAAAACTAAATAAATGTTTGAAACACCTAATGTTTGAAAGTGTTTGTAATGTTTTGGATTGGGTCTATATAATACGTGTGATGTGTAGGAATGATCTACTAGGCTTTCGAGCTCACTCTCATTTTATTTTTCAGGTACACATGGACGTAGAGCACGGTAACTTATGCCAGAAAACTCACACATAAATTGGACACCTCATTGGGGAGGCTGTCCGGGGCTAAAGACTTTGTTGGTCATGTTTTATTTATTTTAATTGAATTGTTTTACTGTATCTACTTTGGTTTTGAACTTTAGTTTATTTTATCTTTGAATGACTTTTCATGTTTGAAAATTATTGTTTGAATAAAAGTTTTTGAAATAATTCTGCTGCGTAGTCTATAGTTGTAACACCCCGCCTCCTGGTACCCATCGTCCACGTCATCTGACGGTTTAATTTTCTTTGATCAATAATCTTGGGCCGCTCGGAAGACAGGCTCATGCTACATTTTCTTCTTCTTAGACCCAAATCCATGAGGGTTCCTGTGTACATTAGTCTATGTACAAAATGACATCATAATAAATAAGATCCTTTATTTATTTAATCTAAAATCCATAGTACATGATCTATTACAGCGAAAATGAATTCGAAACTGAAATAAATAATTTAGCTTGGGTTCACATGCCCTACAATGCAATACATTAAAGAACAAATAATTTTCCACGTTGGCTGATAAGTTAATTTCCTAAAATGTGAAAAATAGGGGGTGAGCTAAAAAGCACAGTAAATCATTCCATCTATTTAATTCATTATTTCAACCAAATAATATAAGCATATGAAACACTTTCAGGGATTAAATTGATTCAAACAACATATTGTTTCAGTCGGAATTTAAACCAAACGGGAATAACCTCTGTGCTCCAGATCTTGGGAGAGCGATCAACTCTGAAACTCAAACCCATCTCTAGTGGGATCATTCCTGAAACCCGTTCCATTCTGGTGTCAATATTGATGGCCAATTCCAATTCTACATGGAACACAAAAAGTCTCTCATATCGGTACGTGGTTGAAATCTTATTTAATCTTATTTTTTTTGTATAGAAGCAATAATAAATAATTATTACAACGATAATAACATTCACATTCATGAAAACATGTACTTTTGATTTCTGATGTAGAAGATCGTACATGATGCAACTACAAAGATATTTTCTTAGTCATAAACAATATAATAATGCATGACAAAAAAGGACAAGAATTAAACTTAAACAAATAAAATAAGAAAGCATTATTTAAATCAAAATAATAAATTAAAAGAAAGGGAAAGAAAATTACCTCGAAATCGCTTCCTAAAATCTTTGTAACACTTCGTTACTGCTACCTCGCGAGCTATTTAAAATAGCTCAAGAAAAGAAGAATTAGGACTAAGGTTGCCAAGGAGGCAAAGAGAGAGCAAGAGGAATTTCAACTCTTGCTTTGGGATGAATCAAATGAGTGGGGTTGAGGGGTTTATAGAGGTTTGTTGAGGGATTTATAGAGGTTCTCTTAGGGTCATACTCATCATTTTTCGCATTCCAAATAAGGAGAATTTCCATTTTTGCTTGCTTTGGTTTGCTAGGTGATTAGGATTTTCGTTTTAGGGTTTTTGACATTTTTTTTCCCATCCAAATCAATGGTCAAAATGTCATTTTTCGCTAAAAATCAATGGTTAAAAAAATTTTCAAAATTTTTTTTTATATGTATCTATAAGGGGGCGTGAATTCTCCGTGCGCGAATTTTTATATGTATCTATAAGGGGGCGTGAATTGTTTTATATGTATCTTTATATATATATATATATATATATATATATATATTGTCAATTGATAGTCTATTAATATATATACCCCACCTTGTACATATATTATTATATATGTAATCTGTTGTAAACGAATCTAGGCCACCAAATATTATTATATATGTAATCTGTTGTAATCTGTTGTACATATATTATAGGAGTATATATATATATATATATATATATATATATATATATATATATATATATATATATAAACGAATCTAGGCCACCAAAAAGACAAAAAAAATGTGAAAGAAATAAAAAAAAACCCTAAAACCTTAGAACCCGAAGTCTTGTGCACCAAAAATCAACAAAAAGAGGAAATTTTTCAACTTAGAAAGCTTGAAAATGGACGAAACTGACCCCAAAAGACCCTATATAAACCCCCTAATGCTCTCATTCTTTCTTGTCCTAAAACAAGAGCATACTAGTCCCTCTTGATTTTCTCTAGCCCTCTTTTTGGCAATCCTCTCAGTTCTTGAGTAATCTTAAACTGTTCTTGAGTGTTCTGCAATGTTCTTGAGTGTTTAAAAGTCTTAGTGTACTGGAGTTCTGCGAATTTCAGAGGCTTACAACTATTTTGTGACCTAAGGTGGAAGTGGCTTTTTAAATCTCTATTTTACTTTTTTAGTTTAATACCACGTTTATGCATGTTTAATTTTAATTTAGTATGCATATTTAGGTTTGAAGAACATGACTTAAATTTCAGATTTGTATGTATGTCATGTTAGTTAATCATGAAACCATGTCATAGTTAGGTTATGCATGTTTAGGTTTAAACCATGATGCATACTATGTGTTTGCTTTCATGTTTTGAATAGTTATGTGTTAAACATGTGAATTTAATTATTTTATTTATGATTCATGGTTATGAGATTTAATGAAAGATGTTGAGATTAAGAACCACATACTGTCAAAATGAACATTAGGGTCATTGTGGGCGTTCTTTACATATGATTAGTTCACATAGGTGATGTCCCAAAATATTTGAAATATGAGTTAGGCCCTAAGTCCAATGAAATATGGCATAAGAAATGTCTTTTCACTCAAGGAAGGTATTTTGATAAAGAACATCAAAGATTTTGAAACCCTTTCAGTCAAATTTACAACTGTAAATAAAATATTGTTTGAAATGTCTAATGATTTATAAGTGCTTAAATTTGAATGTGTTGTTAATTTAAATTAGTAATTTGGTTATTTGAAAAAGATCCATTAGGCTATGTGCTCACCCTTCCTCTCATATTTTTTAAGAAATTGACTTGCAAGAAGACCATGAATATTAGTTAATTTTTTTAAATTTCAAAAGATTCTAATTTTTATGTACGGGCATGTTGTCCAAGTTTTAAATATTCCGTTGTAATAGTTTCTTTTTAAGATTGAGTTATGTACTTCACTTTATTAAATTAATAAAGTTTATGAATTTCTTTTATCTCTTGTATTATTTCCTTATTTAATTCCATTCCTAAATTTGAGTTAAGTACTCTTAAATTCTATTAAGGCATGAGATAATCGAAATGGAAAGTCAAGTTGTATACCTGTAAAGTGATGTCAGCCCGGCCCACCTTGTAGTTAAGTCCAATTGAAAATCTCAGGGGCTGGGGTGTTACATTAGTAAAATACATATGAATAATACCTAATAATAAGTTAGTCAAAGGTAATGGAAAATAATGGTCATATTCTAAAATAATAATTATTGTCTTTTGAAATATCATATTTTTACAACACTTTTCAATGTTTAACTTTAATCAGGACAAGGCTTACATACTATCAGCTTAACTCGTAATCTCTGTATTCAAACAAAACATTTTAGAAACATATATATCTACTTGGAAAGTAGTCTTTCAAAATGATTTTCAATTTCAAAACAGGAGGTAGGGCATTCTAAATTTAACTCAAAGTAAAGGTTTTACCTGATGACTCAACTCTTTCCAATTATGCCTAGTACATCTACTAACTGAGCTCTGATACCACCTTTGATATCATAGTAATCATCTCGTTCTAGCCTAGTAACTACTACCCAGGCTCTAATACTACCTTTGTAACACCCCACTTCCCCCTCGTGGCCCGAGTTCAACCCGTTCTAGTCCAGAGGGCACAATTACCACATTGCCCTCAAGTATTTCAAAGATAAGAGGACCACTAGAGAGGTGGGTTAGTGTCACATTATTTTTTTTTCTTTCATTCTTTCAATTTTAGTCACAAATCTATGAGACAATTGCTTGTACAATTTTCATAAGACATACTTGGAAATAAAGTCAATGAAATTCATTAATTCAAAAACTCAAAGGATACAAAACCTTTGTGTTTATTACACAGGAAATAAACTTTAAAATTCTAACAAAGTAAATTAGGCCAACATGCCCTACAATTTAATAAACTCTCAAAAAATAATCTAAATGTCTTTCATAAGCTCTTGATATATCAATATCTTGAAAGATTAGAAAGAAGGGGTGAGCTTGAAGCCTAGTAGATCATTCCAAATATTTAAATCATTATTTCAACAAATAAGACAAACATGTTAAGCACTTTAAAAATATTATGTGATTCAAACAGTTCATTATTTTTAGTAGTAATTAAGACAAAAAGGGATCAACCTCTATGTTCTAGATCTAGGGAGAGAGATCATTCCTAAAACTCAAACCCTTCTCAGTAAAGTGAGATCATTTCTGAAAACCTAGTTTACTTTTGGAGTCAATCTTAACACCCAGTTCTAAGTCAAACGTCCAACATGGTTGGAACACACACGAAGAAATCCTTTCTCGTTTAGTACATGATTAGAATCTCATTTAATATTTTATTAAGCATCAAACAGAACATTCATGTATATAAACAAAACTTAAGCAAAAATTATATATATAAGCATGGTAACATCATAACATCATATGTAACACCCTGCCTCCCCCAAATTCGTCTCTTCTTTTCTGCGAGTATGGACCCCACCACTCGATCGGGAGGCGGGTTGAAGTCACATTATTTCTATTTTTCACTTTTTCCAATTTAGTTCCAAATTTCTGGGATCATTATCTCATAAACATTCCTTAATAAGTAACAAGTGATCTCAATAAAAATTTAATTTCATTAATTGAAATAAAAGGGGTACAAAACCCTACTCATGCAATGATTCAGAAAAATAACATTTTGGAAACATTTGAATAAAATAATTCTATATCATTAATCTTTTCCAAAATTCAAAGGTATATAGCCTTTGTTTCTACTACAGTGGAATTAATCTCAAATTAGAAAATTTCGACCAACATGCCCTACAATTACATAAAATTTCTTAAAGAAACTATTCTAAGTAAAATAATGTTTATGTGGCTATTATATTGTCTCTATTTATCAATTTCTTAAAAGGTTAAAAAAAGGAAGGGTGAGCACAAAGCTCAGTGAATTATTCTAAATATTTAATTCATTATTCAACAAATAAGACACACACGTCAAACACTTTCAAACATTATGTGATTCAATCAATTTTTTGTTTAATAGTTATAGTTAAGACTGAAAGGGGTCGACCTTGGTATTTTTATCAAAGCTCATATCAAAGAAGGAAAGTGTTCTCTTGTATGCCAGTCTTCAATGGATTTAGGGCCTTACCCATTATCAAGTATTTTAGGACTTTACCCATGTGAACTAGAGACAAACCCATAGTTTCAATCTTAAGAACACCCATAGTAATCCCTCATGGGACACTGCACCGATACGTGGTTATAATCTTAATTAATCTTTCATTAAATATAATAATTAGGGATAATAAACTAACATAATTAATTTTAGCATGTGAGCATGGTAACACATAGCATGGATCATGGTAGCGCATAACATACATCTTTATTCATGCAAACTTAAGCATATGAGATCTAAGCATGCATATATGATTAATTCAAATAAAACATGCATATTTAAGTATAATCACACATGAATATCTTATTGAAATCAAAATAATAAAATTAAAACTCAGAAATCACTTCCACCTTAGTAGTTTCTCTCCTTTGAAGCTTCAATTGAATCTCTTGCAAATCTCCTCAATTGCTATCACAAAAGTTGTGTAGCACTTTGTTACTTCTACACCAATTGCTATTTCGAATAGCACAAGAAGAGAGAGAAGCCACGAGAGGGGCAGAGAGATAGAGAGAGAGAGAGTAAAAAGGACTTGTCAATTCTTGCTGGAATGAAGAGAATGGGAGTTTTAATGAGTAAGAATGAGCAAGTTTGGGTGTTTTCACATAGGAAACTTGCCAATCCCTCTCTTCTTGCGCACAAGAGATGGCAGTGATTAGAGTTTTGGGCCAAAGCACTTTTCAATTCGTTCCTTTCACACAAATTTTGAGTTTTCGCCATGCATGATCGTGACCGCGGTTTCCATATGGAGGACCGCAATCTTGCAATTTTATTCCCTCATTGTTGCAGGACCATGATTTTCAAAGTGGAGAATGTGGTTTTGCATTTTTCTTGGGTGTTTTAACGCAAGATCACGATCTTGGTGTGTTGGAAGACAGTGGTTTAGGGTTTTCGATTCTTCTTTGTGCCAATTCCTTCTAGTTTCCCTTTCGTTTTCAATTTCTTGTATTAAAACAAAGTAAAACTTGCTAATTACATAATATAGTTAAACAACAAACTAGTTCTTGTGTTTTCAAAACATATATAGGTGTGGAAACGTCCAATGTATTTTCTAGCATTTTATATGGTTTCAAACTCTTGTTTATTGAATTTTCAAATTTTATGGGGTATTACATCATAGATCGTGCATTTTTATTTGTGTCAGTCTAAGCATATGTATTCTACATGGCATGTATAATAATTGATCATGCATATTCAAAACTTCACATACATGCAAGCCTTATTTGAATCAAAATAATAAAGTAAAAGTTAAAAATCATCTCCACCTCAAATAACAAACTCTTTTTGAACCTTCTGTTGAATCTCCTTCAGATCTTCCCAACTGCTAAGACAAAATTTGTAAAGCACTTCGTTACTACTACCCCAATTGCTATTTGGAACAGCTAAAGAAGAAAAAGGGATGCTAAGAGGAAGGTAGAGAGAGCAAAAAGGAACTTTTTTAATGAGGTGAAGAGAATGGGAGCTTAGATAGGGTTTATATAAAGTTCAAATGGGTGGGATTTGGCAAGTTTGGATTGTTTACAGTGTAGGAAATCTACTAATTTTTCAATCTTGCATACAAAAATTGGTAACTTAGACTTGTGGGACTTTCCAATTCATCTTGGGCAACGTTGGCATGCATTATTTTGAAAGATCGCCCTGTTACCACGGTAATAAGTCAGAAATGTTCTAATTCATTTCTCGCACATTTTTTTTGGAATTTTCACAGCATTATCATGGTAATGCACTACCATTACTATGATAACCACTCGGCTTTCTTTTTCACGCAACTTTCTTCTTATTATTTTTTTCAAAAATTTTACAACATTACCGCAATAGTGAAATCACTATCGGGTTAATACGATGACACCCCTTTTTTTCTACTTAGGCTACTTTTTCTATACTAAAATACACATTAATTTGTACCAAAATGTCCACAAGATTTTATTTATTAATTATTGTGCAAATTTTTTGAGATATTACAAGAAGCTAGTGTCAACACAATATCTAGTAGTGCAAAACTTATTGAAGGCTCCAAAAGAGTTAATTTATTATTACTTGAAGGAACAAAGATTATTATGAATGATGCGCAACTCTCTACTAGTCTTGAAGAAACTTGTTAAGTTTCAAAGATATTAGATAAAATAAATATCGTATCAAGACAATTAATGAAGAGAATATTGAATACCTTCATATTACAAATGTAGTATTGGATAAGAAACATGTCTTAAAAAAGTTACCCGCTTTTTCTTTCAATTTTGTACTACAGAAATATTACAACAATTGAGATAAATGCTACAATATACAAAAAGTTTACTGATGTAAATATTTTTAATATTTGGCATGACCAGCTAAGACATCCTGGTTCTATAATGATGTGAAAAATTATCGAGAATTAACATGGACATTTACTTAAGAACTAAAAGATTTTTAACTCTAGTGAATTCTTTTGTGTTGCATGCTCTCAAGGAAAGCTTATTAGAGTACCACTAATTAAGATTGAGATTTAGTCTTCTACATTTCTAGAATAGATACAAGGTAACATATATGGGCCCATTCACCTACCATGTGGACCATTTAGATATTTTATGGTTTTAATTGATGTATCTACAAGATGGTCACATGTGTCTTTATTATCAACTCATAACCTGACGATTACGAGATTGATTGCTCAAATAATAGGGTTAAGAGCTCAATTTCCAAACTATCCAATCAAGAAAATACGTCTTGATAATGATAGTGAGTTTACATCTCAAGCTTTGAATGATTATTGCATGTCAATAGAGATTACTACTGAACATCCTGTTGCTTATGTTCATACACAAAATGGTTTAGCAAAATCATTTATTAAGCATATCTAATTAATAGCTAAATCATTGATTATGAGAGTAAAACTCCCTATTTCTGTATGGGGACATGTTATTTTACATATAGCAACTCTTATATGCATCAAGCCAACGAATTATCATAAATTCTCCTATTTGCGACTGGCATATGGTTAGGAGCCTAATATTCCCCATCTAAGAATGTTTGGATGTGTGGTATATGTTCCAATTGGTCCACCACAACTCACTAAGATGGGTCCTCAAAGGAGGTTAGATATATATGTTGGATATGATTCTCCATCGACAATTAAGTATCTTGAACCAATGATTAGAGACATTTTTATAGCACGGTTTGCTGATTGTCATTGTGATGAGACAATTTTTCTAACATTAGGGGGAGAAAATAAATAGGTGGGAAAGAAATAAATTAGAATGCTTCATCATTATCCCAATTTGATCCTTGAACAAAGTAATGTGAACAAGAAGTTTAAAGGATAATTCATTTGCAAAATATTGCAAATAGATTGTCGAATGCATTCACTAACGTTAAAAGAGTGACTAAATCATATATAATAGTTGTAAATGTTCTAGCTCATCTTGAAGTTTCAAAAGAACAACTTGTTGCAAATGAATCTAAGGCACGCCTGAAACATGGTAAACCAATTGGTTCCAAAGGTAAAACCCTCAAAAAAGAAAAGGAACAACTAATAAGGATGTCTAAATGGAGGAGGCAAATAATCCTGAACAGATCATTCATGTAACTAATAATGAAACCCTGAAAGAGGTAAATACACCTGAAAATAATGAAGAAACTTCAATTAGTTATGTGACCACAAGGATGAGATGGAACCGAAAAAAAAGGTTGTTGATAATATATTTGTATATAAACTAGCACTTGATGTTCTGAACGAAAGCAAAGATCTTGAACCTAAATCTATTGAACAATGTCGTAAAATACATGACTGGCAAAAATGGGAAGACGCAATCCAGACAAAGTTAGACTCACTCGCAAAATGTAAAGTTTTTGGATTTGTAGTCTAAACACATGAAGGCGTGACCCCTATAGGGCATAAAGGGGTTTTTGTGCAAAAATAGATTGAGAATAATGAAGTCGTAAGATATAAAACATGACTTGTTGCATAAGGTTTATATAAAGACCAAGTATTGATTATGAGGAGATATATTCTCCTGTGGTGGATGCAATTACATTTAGATACCTTGTTAGCTTAGCGGTCCAAGAAAAATATGGATATCTTGATAGTGATATTTATATGAAAATCCCAAAAGGATTTCAGATGCCTGTAGCATCTAGCTTAAATTCTTAAAGAATTCATTCAATAAAGTTACAAAGATCTTTGTATGAGCTAAAACAATCTAGATGAATATGGTATAACTGTCTTAGCGAGCATTTGCCTAAAGAAGGTAATAAGAATAATCTAATTTGTCCATTTGTTTTCATCAAGAAAACTAGATCTAGATTTGTTATAATTGTTGTATACATTGACGATTTGAACATTATTGGGTGTCACACCCCGACCCCTGGGCCGGACATCATATCTGTCAATCTAAGGCCCTGTCGCGCGGCTCCAAGCTCGGCGTGTAGTCCACCGAGGCACCGGGCGTGCGACAATCATCATCATCTTTCCACTAACCTCTATACACAAGGTTTAAATCATTTCATAATTTCAAATAATCATTTCATTCATGCTTCACTAAGCAATTAATTTCAAATCACATTCACCGGATGTTCAAAATCATATTCATACTGGAAATCAAGATAATAGTAGCGGAAGCACTTTTCGGATCAAATCTTTCTAAATCATTGAACACTATTTAACATACAATATCTAAAAACCATCAGTTCATCAATCAAAATAAAAATAGTGTTCAAGATGGTAAAATAGTCATGTAGATACATACACAGAAATATGATACATGACCCTCCGGCCCAAATCCAAAATATACATCATAAAATCTGTTCAAAACAGAGAGACAGTTTAACACAACATATCACTCTCTCTCTCTCTATAGATCCTCCAGTCTCCGGTCTGCATCCTCACTGAGTGTTATCCCCATGTATAATAGCCCAACTTTTTGTAATTCGAGCGCATCGCAATGAAATTTAAAAATATATAAAATTGTTTTTAACTAAGTGAATTAACTAAAAATATTTCATAGATATATATATATATATATATA
>JAJIYU010003941.1:0-25417 GCA_030144865.1 Tinospora cordifolia
TATTTAAAAAATAAAATTTATATTTAAAAATAAATAAAAATTATTTTAAATAAATAATTTTAAAAATAAAAATATAATTTAAAATTTTGAAATAGTTATATATAATTTTTTATTAAAGTATGAACAATTTAAATTTTATGTATTATAGAGAAATATGTATTTTATAAATAATATATTATAAATAATTTAAATAATTAGTTGATGTAATTGTGAGTCTTATATAATGCAGTCTAATAGATTCTGAACCATTAAAAAAGATAATCTAATAGATAAAAGTTTAATAAGTTGATGATGTGACAGAGTCATCAAACTCTTGCATAGTCTAATCTTTTAAGATACCCTAATATAATTACCTAGTGCATATATTGTATTCCCTTCGTCCCATTCAGATTGTCTACTTTCATCTTAATATAAATTTTCAGAAAACATAATTAATAAATATAATTTGTAATATATAATTTAAATACAAGAAATGCCTTAAAAATTTATTCAATTAGATTATAAATATTTCTTTTAAATTAAGAATTCAATTATATTACAAAAAAAAAATTTCATTAATTTAAAAGCAATTAAATAAGTGCAAATTAGAGAAATGTTTTTTAGGAAAAATGGACTATCTTTTAGGGACATTCCAAAAAAGAAACGTGGAAAACTTTTCTGGAACGGAGGGAGTATATATTTTTCTTAATCCCTGGGCGCATGTATGTGTACTGGGTAATGGATATCTCGATTCATTAATGTATCATATAGTTGGTTCTCTGACATACCTTCATCGTTTAATGTATCAACTAGGTTGTTAAATGACAAATCAAGATACTGCAGTTCTTCTAATGGCAGGAACACAGAAGCATTCAGGTACCAAGATGGTTGAACTACATAACATGGCTGCCTTGCTAGAAAAAGAATAAGACTGATCACTCGTCCTGAAGTGTTGCTACACTTGACTCCTTCCCAGCGACAGCAGTCGCTTGTTCTGCCAACATCCCAAGATGGCAAAGAACAACCACTTGGGTAATCCATAGAAGCTTTGAGCTCCAACAGAGCTCTGCGTTCTTCCTCCAAACACCCCAACCCACCATGCCCCTGCAGCTGCTGAAACAACAATATTAATAGCATAGTCATCACTTTAATGCAAAAGCATCCCAAAGCACTACACTGCCATTCCACCATGGCTCTCGATCACTAGCTTGCTTGGCAAAAGATCTCTTTTATTTTGCTGTACTTAGTTTTCCGGTTGCATCTACTGAAACTGACGAATTAATATAGAAGAAGAAGAAGAAGTGCCATGGGTCCACCTACAAAGACATCAGAACCAATATTGTAGACTTGATGCTATGCTGAGCTCAGAGTTAATAATGCAGGAACACTGTAAAGGAGCAAAAGTCTTCAAGAGATAAGAGCCATGTTTGTTTGGGAGTGCTATCGCGTTTCTGATTGTTTCCTTCAATTTTAGGTTGCAGCGTTGAAAAACTTGGCACCCTAAGATAGCTCGTTTGACATGCGCAAGAATAGGATAATACTATTTTTATAAGATAAAATATGATACAATTGAATTGAATTGAATTGAATAAAGAACAAATATAAAAGAATAAAAACGAGATTAAACACAAAATATGATAAAGTAATCTTATAAATTTAGGTGAGATTATTTCATTAAATAATGATGGATTAGTTAGCGAGCTCAAAATTTATTTTAATTACATTCCTCTAGAACCAAACATAAAAATAGGATCAATTTTAATTTTATCACATTAATTTCGCACAGCCTTTATTAGTGTAATTTTAATATCAAACAGTAATTTTATTTTAAAAGTTGTTTTTACTATTGCTAATATGAAAATAATTTTTTTTAATATTTTCTTTATTTTGTAATTTTTATTAAAATTAATGAATAAATTTTTTTCTTAAAAAAAAGACAATAGCTAAAATGTCATGTCCTTTGATGTGAGTTTGGTTCAATTCAATGGTATTAATTTGAACATGTCTCACTCATTGACTCGAAGTTAAATTCTTGCAAGAATGACTTTCATACATTATTTTACGCATAAGGCAAGTAAGAACTCAAGGTGTCTGTCCCATCAACTAAAAATAATTTGAGAGTTCAAGGGACTAGTCAGCAATGGAAGACTAATGCAAAGAAATTATCAGTCTTCTTTTTCGTCTCGTACTCTAGCATAAAAATCTTACTCTTTTTTATTGAAAAATGTTATTATATATAATTAATACAAGATTTTTTATTTTTATTTTTTGTAGCGGCAACATTTACGATTAGATGTATAATTTAAAAGATATATTATTTATCTAATAAATAATTGTAAATATTTCATAAGTATGAAAAAAAAAAAACACAACTACAACAATTACGTTACTATTATCAATATTCTACGAGTTGCACGAGATTTAGTATGTAGGCAGTGCTAGATAAGTTACTTTTGTTTTATTCAATATCATATAAATTTCTTGAGAAGGCCTATTATTTTTATCATGTCATTAATCTTAAGAGAAAATTACAGAAAATGTCAGAATAATTAACGTAATAACATAATTATTTAGGCCTTTTTTACTTAATTTCTGTCAAAGAGACAGATTCAAGAAAAATAACAAACATTCCTAAAAAACAGAAATAATTTCTTTCGGTGTTTAATGAGTTGTGAAGTAGGGAGCTTTGGAGGAAGAAAGAATGTCGGCAGGACAAAGGGAGATTGTTGCTCAACCTGTAACAGCATTAAATTTCTCATTGTAAATTTTTCTTGGCAAAATGGTTATGTACTCTTTCCAAAAAACCAACAAACTTGTTTTTGAAGACTTCTTTCTTTGCCTTGTTTTAAATGCAAGTTGTTGCAACTGAATTGCTTTAGGTGTTCAGAATGAGTTTTTCTGTCATTTCTACAAGCTTAACAAAAAAGGGATCATGATAGTAGTACTCAACTTGTGCAGTGAGTGTATGGGCTAGCCAATGGTGTGATCAACTACTAATCTTGCCTTGCAAATGCAAGTTAATTTGGTCTTTTAGTTTCTGCTACCTTAATGTCCGAGGGTCTGATTGAAGCACAAGACTAGACAGGATGGGACTTTGGTTCGTGCCCCCTCTATTCTTGCATACACGACCGCCCCTTCTGCATCGCCTCAGCTGCTGTTCTTTAGTTGATTGCTGCCTGCACACGATCACCTTTTTTCTTGCTCTTGCTGCGCCACCATCAAACCACGCCCAGAATCCACATCTGTGGAATCCACCATTTTTTTCTTCGACCGATCGCACTGCCACTGCTGCACACCGATTCCCCCCTTTTATGTGCTTGTTGTTCGTCTTCACTCGCCGTCTCTTGTCGCTACTACTGCTAGTCACAAAAAATTTACAAGAAATTGCTGCGATTTGCTACTTGCTGTTGCGTCGGCACGTTTTCTAGGTTACGATGGTGGTGGTTGCTCTGATTGGTGGTACCGGAGAAGCTGCCGAAGACGGTGGTGTTCTTCTTCTTCTAGTTTCATCTTCAGATCTGAAGAAGAAAGGGAAGAATCATTCGTGTATAACCCAATATACTGATTTTATACCATCATTATAGGTTCAGTATACCTAGATGCAAAGACTTTGGCCAAATATTCTAGTTATACCAGATATTGTATACAATCTTTAAAAGTCTTTGAAAACTGAGATATATACCAGACGTTTTGCATTGTTATACCATCATTATAATGGCCAAACTGGTATACTAGACATTATAGTGGCCACTATACCCATTCTGTATAGAACGTCTGGTATGCAATATCATTATACTATTTTTTTAAAGATTGTCTATATTATACCCATTTTTATATTATTATATATCAATTTTAGAGTTTGTACACCATTATATTTTATTTTTATCCTAACAAATCAATTTTTGAATACAATTATCATTTTATATACACATGTTATACTAATATTATTCAAAAATAATACCACCAGATCATTTCTTAACAGACATCATGTTATGTACACACGTTATACCAAAGTTAAACACATTGTATACCGGTGTTTGTGAGATATTGCAATATTTCGCATTTTGTATGCAAAAGTTATACATACTGTATACTATATTTTTGAGATCCTGCAACATATGCATCCTATATACACTGTGTATACAGAAGTTATACACGCTGTATACCATTATTTTTAATCTTATAATATATGCACCATTTTTTTGTTCCGTTTTTTTTTAAATTCATTTTTCAACTATTTTCTAGTATTTTTTATATTAATTTTTTTGTTTTTGTATATAATTGAAAATAATGGTATTTTTGTAAATATTTCTACTTTTTTGTACAAATATGTGCTTTTTCCCTAATCGTAGTGAAGATTGCTAAATGGGTTCTACTTGCATTTGAAGAACAGGCCACATGGACATGAAAAAAAAAGGGCTTTACGTTTGGAGATGAAGTCAATAAAAAATCACAAACACACACAAAAGAGAATGTGAAAGATTGAGTGTGGTTAAGAGAATCATTATTTCATTGAGGTTGAGTAATTCACAAATCAATTATTGAAGAAGGTTAATAATGGGGAAGCCTTTTGAAATTTCATTCTCGCAACTCCTATCACAACCTTAATCTTACATCTCTTACTTTGTTTGAAATAAGCCTAATTATAATTAGGTTTGTCATAATTATAATTTCGTACATACAAATAACAAAATAATTATTTGCCCTTAATAGTGAAACTTAATTTAAGGTTAGAGCTGAAAGTAAGTTCTATGTATTTCTCTCTAAGCCATGAGTCTTCCTATAGCTAGAAAAAAAAATCATAAAATATATAAATATAACATTAATAACTATTTTTTAATCATATATTAACATCCTAAGATATATAAGTTTTGTTCATTTAATGATTGTGAATATTATAATTGTATATAAAAGATCAAATTTTTTTCTTGCAACCATAGCATGAAGAATCTATAAAACTAAAAATGAGAAAAGAGGGTGAATGAGCTTACCTCTAAAATATTTTTATTTTTAGCTAAGATGTTTGGCACTAGATTCCATTACTCATCATTTAAAATCTTAAAAATAAGTAATAGCGAATTTAATTCAATGTCTTTTGTTAATAGCATTCAATTCAATACTTCGAGTGTGACAACCCACATTTTTTACATCGGATTGACGGATCCGACATTTATGTACTCCATGTATTTTCTGAAATTTTTATGAGAAAATACAAAATTTTTTCCAATTTCGATTAATTATTAAAGAAAATAGAAATAATTCGAGAAAATACAATTTTAAGGAAAAAACACATGAAAATATTAGGAAAATGTGTTTTCTTGAGGAAAATAATTTATAGGATGAAATTATAAATTTTTGGAGCGATTATCAAATTTTTGGAATGATAAATGTAATTTTTGGAGAGAAAAATGTGATTTTTGGGAAAATTATACAATTTTTAGAGAAAATAATTAAATTAATGATAAAATAGTGTATAATGTTGGCATTTGGACGGAAAAATGATGAATTAGACAATTTATAATTTTAGAAGAAGAAAAATATAAAATTTCGGTATATAATACATGTATATTGGTATATATATGTAAATAAAGAAAAGGGAAAGCAGAAAATAATAAAAATATTTTTAAAAAAAATTTATGGGGACCTGGGCCGGCCCAAGCTGGGCTAACCCAAGCGCTGGGCTTGGGCCGGCCCAGGCCCCAGTAGGCCGAGCGCCTGGCCCACACGGGCAGGCGCTTTAGGTCGGCCCACGCGCCCAAGAGGGGGTCCAGCCCCCTCTTCTCCTTGTCTTTTTGTGCGTTTTTGGGTGTTTTTTGGCCGATTTTTGACCGAATTTTGGGGATTTTCAGCAGATTCTTTTCCAGCAAAACCATGGGAGTTCATAGTTTAAATCCATGGTTTTGGCCATCACTTCATAGCCTCCAAATTGGCCAATGAAGGCTGCCAACTGGGCATCCAGCATCTGACGTGAAGTGCCACTTGGAAGCCACATGTCATCCATACCTTTGCCAAGCAAGCATCCCCATACAACAAAAAGACATTCTTGAGCTCAAACTCCAGAATTTCCAGATTCTGTAGCAAACTTTCCAAGCTCAGAACTTCTTCAATTCTCCACCAAATCCTGCAAACTATAGCTTGATTTGAAGCTTGTACCACCGCCTACAAGGTCCCACAAGTAGTTTGCCCAGTCTTGGAGCTGTCTGAAGCAGAAATCATCAAGAAGAGGGCTGTCCACACTGCTTAAACCCAGAAAAAACCAGAAAGTGTGTGCTAGAACCACTTTTGAAGCCTTGGACCTTGGCCATTTTCAGTTCCTTTTTTAAGGTAAAATGGTTCATTCCCCTCATTTTAGTATGTATTTTGATCTCCAAGAGTTAGAGAACGAAAATAGGGCCTTATGCATGATTTTAGGACCCTTGAAATGGGTTGCGTACTCACTGTCACAACTATGTAACAGAGACAGTTGGAACAACCTTGGGAAAACTCACTCTTGGACCACTCTAGGCACATTCCTGATGTAAAGATGCATCATTCTACTCCTTATCATGAATGTTCAAGTGTCTAAGTGGTAGGAATTAAGAACTGAAACGTTTATTGTGCTTTATAAGTCACTGTCACTAACTGTTAGACATATTGTTGCAACAGTGCCGACAGAAACAAGTTGAGGCCAGAATAAGAGCTATATTCGGGACACGTAAAGGCACCCTTTCAGGCTGGAACCAAAGGCATTGTAGACTCCATAATAGAGGTTCCAGAAAGGTATAAAGACTTGACCTTAAACTCTTGTAGATGTGTCTTGTTAATACATGCAAATATGTTATGATTGTAGGGTGCTAGAGCAAATTCCTTGTGTTCTTTAGAATGTAGCAGAATATTGATGGAATGATAGGCATGTTTTTTATGTTGCATGCTACTGATTCGAAGTGGTTGTGATTAGTGGATGTCTTATAACCTGTAAACTGTAAGTAGACACAAGGAACAACCCATAGAATGGTGATCGAATGAGGGAAAAGAACACTAGAAGATAGTGGAATCCATGAACCCAGAAATTTCCTGCAATTTGGCCAAAATTTCTGAGAAACAATTGACTGATCAAACCATAATAGATTGAGTTGATATTTAGTGGAGAGACCCTTATATATGTCTAGAAGTGGCCTACAAAATTTCAGGACATTCTGATGTGTGTAACTAGGTCAACCAAGGCAAACAGTCACTGCCTGTCACAAGGGATACGGAATTTGTGCAGTTTCTGTTATCATGCTTAGAAACCTTAGTAAATGAGGTCCAAAAATTGTAATTTAAGATTCTGGAGAAACTTTAGGAAGTCTAGAACAATTCTGCAAGGTTTGGCGCAAATCCGATGAACGAATTGCCCGCAGAAAAATCAAAAAAATGGTTGCGCAAGTAGGGTCGTAGGCTAAGGTTGTGCCTAAGTAATGGAAATTGGGGATATTGACCCTTTTTGGCCCAATTGACCCCATAAAAACCAGAATTGACCCTATGTAACTCTGTTAACCAGCTAGGTCAGCAAATGATAAGCTGACTAGGGTTGACCAAGATTGACCGAGGTCAATCAAATGGACTTAGTGACTAAGGCAAGGTGAACGAACATATGTGAACTATTCTTGATTAGGTCAAGTAATTGATTAACCAATGATATAGAATTAGAGTGGGCCAAGTTCCATGTTAATGTTAAGAAGTTGCGTCGATTTCCCAGGACCCAGTGCTAACGGGACGCGACCGGTCGCCAGGAGCGGAGCATCCCTGTGAGTAGTGTTTTCTAACTCATTCTTTAACGCTTGTTATTCTGTGCATAGTGAAAATGATGTTACATATTGTGATGAACTTGCATCCTTTGAATGAGTTTTAAACGAGAAGTGCACCGAATGTCGAGGTTCGGGAGCGGGTTAGGGTATTGGATGCGGTAGAGCAATTAGGGCGAGTTGTGACCCTGATAGTGACCACCTAGCACAGAGTGCCTGTTGAGGGATTCTGTGGGCCTACGATGATGGCAACGGCAATAAGTCCTAATCGGTTCGTCACGGTATGTCTAACTGTCTGCAACTCGCTCGTTTATTAATTGGGTTCCCCTAGAGCATCGAGTGACCACCTAGTACAGAGTGCCTGCTAAGGGGGTTCTGTGGACCCACGATTGATGGAGTGATCACCTAGCACAAAGTGCCCACTGAAGGGGTTCTGTGGACCCACGATTGATGGAGTGACCACCTAGCGCAGAGTGCCCACTGCAGGGGTTCTGCGAACCTACGATTGAAGGCGACGGCAATAAGTCCTAATCGGGTCGTCACAATGAGGCAACGGTAATAAGTCATAATCAGGTCGTCACAATAAGGCAACAGCAATAAGTCCTAATTGGGTCGTCACCTATACACCTAACCGCCGGGTTTCTCCCGCTCGAGTAGATTTATATGTTTTCAGCATTATTTAACTGTTTTCGAATGAAGGTGCACGACTGCATTATGAATTTAAATTATATTGATTATTGCATTCACCTGCATAATGTTATTGCTCATGCATCCATGGCACATGTTTTTTATTATGGAATACTTGTTTTAAGTCTGAATTAGACTGCATTACTCACTGAGCCGCCGTGGACAATTAGGCTCACTACTCTAACTTTTTCAGGTTCTTCAGCAGTAGATAAGGGCAAGGGAGTAGTTATCGCATAGGACTACACTCTCTTACTCTTATTGGTAGGTTTTCTTCATATTTCTTTTTGTTTTGTATTTTGAGAGGGTTAGAACCATGTATAGGAGTGAGGAAAGCCTGTATATAACGGATAATCACTCCCATTGCTACACATGTTGTAATGACCCATTTTGGAAATATGAAGTTCTTATTGGTGTTCGTGTATTAAATTTCTTCTGCATTCCTTATGATTACTCTAAAAGTGTGTGATGTGGTGTTGTATGTTGAGGCTTAACAGTGTCTTGGCAAGCTCGACTTGCGGGCGGGTTTGTTGGGACACTATGTCGGTCGGTTCGTCCTTCATCCTAGGGAAGGGGTCTCGACATCGAGTGTGGAAACACATTACAAGAAAATCCCTCCAAACTTATTATTGTTGCTTAAAGTTAAGCTAGAATTGCCTTAGCGGCACTCGTGCATATTAGACTAGTATATTAGTATGGGTATCTTAGTCATTTTATCATTCTATACAAAAGGCTATATAAGCCTAACCTTGTTTTAATTCTTGTTAATAACCCTAATAATACAACCATTCATTCCTATCATGGTATCAGAGTGGGTACCGTGGCGGCGTTATTCTATTCCTTCCACTTTGTTTCAGCTTTGACACTGCTGCCTCTTTGTTACAGTTTTTCGGTGCCTCTATTTTGTTTCCCACTGCTATTCCGTTTGCATCCTGCTACTGGGCCCTGTTTGCTCGAAACTGCTGCAACTTTCTGCCTCTATTTTGTTTCTGCTACAACTTTCTGCATCCCGTTTTGCTCACCGTTCGACTTTCTACTGCAATTTTCTGCATCTATTTTGTTTCTGCTGCAACTTTCTGCATCCCATTTTGCTCTACATCATCGTGGTTCCTGGCCCCCTATTTCTGGTTTGCACTACCCGTTCCTGGCCCTCTGTTCCTGCTTCTGGTTTGCCGTCATCACTGCCCGCCTTCTGTTCATGATCTGTTCGGTGCTACTCACCATAGTTTCACCCTGTCATCTGCTCATCATTGGCCGTCATCTGCTCGTCATCGCTGTGCTCATCGTTGGCCATCATCACTGCCCGCCTGCTGCTCGTGATCTGTTCGCTGCTGCTTGTGACTAATTCACCCTGTTCAATGCTGCTTGTGACTGATTGCATGCCATTGTTGACTGCCCCTTTCTGTTCGCTACTCCTTCTTCTGCTATTACGGGCTACTGGTTTCTTGCTGAAATTGTGGGTAAAATTGTGCTGCTAGTCCATTGGTTTCTCTGCCTGATTATTTCTCTTGCTGCTCTGTGCTATTGTGTGTCTCTCTGCGATGTTTGACTGCTACTCCATTCAGCTTCCACTGTTCACTTGCGCCCAATGTGCAACAATTGAGATTTGATTTCTGGTTTCGCATTTTGGATTTATCTATTGCTTACTTGAGGCGGAGTGTCACTATTTACTATTATGGCGGGTGAACGAGACGATTCTCTTCAATCTATTAGTGTTCGATTGGATGGCCAAAATTATTCATATTGGAATTATGTTATGAAAAAAATTTTGAAAGGTAAAAAGTTATGGAGTTATGTCACCGGTTCTTCTACCAAGCCTACAGATCGAACCAATGAGAAGTACACAGAGTTATTGGATATTTGGGATGCTAACAATTCTAAAATAATTACTTGGATCAATAATTCTGTTGAGCAAACAATTGGCACCCAGCTAGCAAATCTTTGGGATTAACTAGCCCTTACTAAATCTAGTGAACTTCAAGCCTTTGCTCCATACATCTCTCGTAGAGAAGAACAACGTCTTGTTCAATTTTTAATGGCTCTTCGAGATGATTTTGAAAGTCTTCGTGGTACAATATTGCATCGTAGTCCCCTTCCTTCAGTCGATTCTGTGGTTAATGAACTTTTAGCTGAGGAGATTAGATTGAAGTCTCAAGCAGGCAAAGGACTTCTTCCTGTACCTGATCCTTCTGTTTTGGCAGTTCCACGTCGATTCTTCAATTCCTCTCAAACCAAACGGCATGCTAAGGTTGGCCCTGAATGTAGTTTTTGTAAACAAAAGGGCCATTGGAAATCTCAGTGTCCTCAACTATTGCGCAAATCTTCCACTCAGCAACAACACCGTGGCTCGCAGTCTTCGCACACTAGCAACACTGGACCCAATTCATCCTCATCTCCTTCTCCCAATTTTGCTGCACTTGTTGAACATTTTCAGAAGTTCCTTACAGTTCAGCCTCATGCCATATCAACATCCTCCTCTTTAGGTTTGTCCTCTTCTGAACCTTCAGGTATGTCATCATCTACATGAGTTTTTGATTCTGGTGCCTCTCATCACATGTCATGTGATCCTTCTTCATTTATTTCCTTGTCCCCATCACCTCATTTGTCTGTTATGACTGCTGATGGTACGCCTATGTCATCAACTGGTATTGGTCATGTTGTTACACCTCATCTATCTCTCTCTAATGTCTATTGCATTCCTAATCTCAAAATGAATCTTATTTCCATTAGTCAACTGTGTGATTCTGGCTATTCTGTTCACTTTTCTCCTACTTCTTGTTTTGTACAGGACCTTCATTCTCAGAAGCTGATTGGGACAGGCCGTAGGCATGGGGGATTATACACTTTGGAGCAGTTGAATGTTCTTGATGTAGCTGCTTCTAGTATTGATTTGTCTTCTTTTCGTTTGAGTCCTAATTCATCTAACTTTTACTTATGGCATGCTCGATTAGGTCATATTTCTGCTTCTCGTTTACAATTTTTGGCTTCTAAAGGCACTTTAGGCAACTTAAAAGTTCATGACATTTCTAATTGTTGTGGTTGCAAATTGGCCAAATTTTCTGCCTTGCCTTTTCCTCTAAGTACTTCAATATTTCTTGCTCCTTTTGATTTAATTCATTCTGATGTATGGGGACCTGCCCCTGTTTCCACAAAGGGGGGATCTCGATATTATGTGTCCTTTATTGATGATTACACTCGTTACTGTTGGGTTTTTCTTATGAAACGTCGTTCCGATTTCTTTAATATTTACGTCACCTTTCGTGCTTTAGTTAAAACTCAACACTCAGCTACCATTAAATGTTTTCGTTGTGACATGGGTGGGGAATACAATTCCACTGAGTTTTCTAATTTACTTGCTTCTGATGGCACTATACGCCAATCGTCTTGCACTGACACTCCCCAACAAAATGGTGTTGCTGAGAGAAAACATCGCCACATTGTTGAAACTGCTCGCTCCCTTCTTCTCTCTGCTACTGTCCCAAATGAGTTTTGGGGAGAAGCTGTCCTCACAGCTGTTCATCTTATCAATAAAATTCCTACAGTTCAAACCTCTGGATTATCACCTTTTGAGAAGTTATATGGATGTGTTCCTGACTGCTCTTTCTTACGAGTGTTTGGATGTGCTTGTTTTGCTCTACGTCCACACAATGAACGCAATAAGTTATCTTCCCGCTCAGCTCTTTGTGTATTCCTTGGTTATGGTGATGGTCAAAAAGGTTATCGTTGTTTCGACCCTACTACTAACAAATTATATGTTTCTCGTCATGTCTTCTTTCTTGAACACATTCCTTTCTTCTCTATTCCTTCTGTTGTTTCTAATGTCTCCAAATTTGACCTGATTCAAGTTGATCCATTTTCTGTTGATCCTATTGACATGCCTTCTGATGTAACCTCCTCTCCCGCAACTTCTTCCTCTTCATCTTGCAGGGATCTCACACAGCATACGCATGCCGAATGTTCCATCATCTGTGGTTCCAGCTGCACCATCTTCAACTGTTCCCGATGCTTCTCCCATTCCTGTGCCTTCTCAATCATCTGAAGAGATTGTTGTTCCTCATGCATCTCGTTATCCTCCACGTCTCCGTAAGTCCACTCAAATGCCCGACTTCTCTTATAATTTTTATTCTCAATCTTTTTTCACCTTTTAGGTCTCTATTCATAATCTTTCTGAGCCCCTTTCCTATAAGGAGGCCGTACTTGATCCTTTATGGCAACAGGCTATGACTGAAGAACTCACTGCACTTGACAAGACAGCAACTTGGGATTTGGTCCCACTGCCTCCTGGTAAAACTCCAGTTGGTTCTCGTTGGGTTTATAAGATCAAGACCAAGTCTGATGGTTCCATTGATCGTTACAAAGCACGGGTAGTTGCTAAAGGTTTCACCCAACAATATGGGATGGACTATGAGGAAACTTTTGCTCCAGTTGCAAAAATGACTACTGTACGTACTCTTCTTGCTGTTGCATCTTCTTGTCAATGGCATCTCTTTCAAATGGATGTCAAGAATGCCTTTTTACATGGGGACCTCAAAGAAGAAGTTTATATGACTCCTCCTTTCGGTGTTACTCATGTTCCTGGTCATGTTTGCAAACTAAAGAAAGCTCTATATGGACTCAAACAAGCTCCTCGCGCTTGGTTTGAAAAATTCTCTACAGTGATTGCTTCTTTTGATTTTACATCCAGTGCTTCTGATTCTGCCTTATTCGTGCGTTCTACATCTGCGGGACGAATCCTCCTACTTTTATATGTTGACGACATGGTTATTACGGGCGATGATCTATCTGGTATTGCTGCATTAAAGTTGGAATTGACCCGTCACTTTGAGATGAAAGATTTAGGCCCTCTTCGATACTTCTTAGGTATTGAAGTTGATTATACTCCTAAAGGCCTCACTCTTTCTCAATTTAAATATATTGCCGATATTATCCAACGTGCTCGTATGACAGATTCTCGAATTATTGACACTCCGATTGAACAGAATGTTCGTTATACTTCCACAGGTGGAACTCCTCTGCCTGATGCCTCCCTCTATCGTACTATTGTTGATAGTTTGGTTTACCTAACTATTACTCGTCCAGATATTGCCTATGTTGTTCATATTGTCAGTCAATTTGTTGGTTCACCCACTACCACTCATTGGGGTGTTGTTCTTCGCATTCTTCGTTATCTTCATGGTACTATGTATCAAAGTTTGCTCTTTCCCTCATCCTCTTCATTGGAGCTTCGTGCCTATTCTGATGCTGATTGGGCTAGTGATCCCACCGATCGCAAATCAATTACTGGTTTTTGCATTTTCTTAGGTGATTCTTTGATCTCCTAGAAGAGCAAAAAGCAATCTGTTGTTTCTCGGTCATCTACTAAAGCTGAATATCGTGCTATGGCCTCTACTACTGCAGAGATTATTTGGTTACGTAGATTGCTTCTAGATATGGGCATCTCAATTGATTTTCCTACTCCTATGTATTGTGACAATCAGAGTGCCATCCAGATCGCTCACAATTCAGTATTTCATGAGCGAACGAAGCATATTGAGATTGACTATCACTTCACTCGTCATCACTTGCAAGACAACATCATTACCTTGCCCTTTGTGCCTTCCTCATTGCAACTTGCAGATCTTCTTACTAAATCGCACTCTATTCAGCGATTTCGATTTCTTGTTGGCAAACTCTCGATGCTTGTTTCACCGCCATCTTAAGTTTGAGGGGGGATATTAGACTAGTATATTAGTATGGGTATCTTAGTCATTTTATCATTCTATACAAAAGGCTATATAAGCCTAACCTTGTCTTAATTCTTGTTAATAACCCTAATAATACAATCATTCATTCCTATCAGTGCAATGGTCGCCTTAGACACAAAATATGATAAAATAATCTTATAAATTTAGGTGAGATCAATATTTCATTCAATAATGATGGATTAGTTAGCGGGCCTAGAATTAATTTTGATTACATTCCTCTAGAACCAAACATAAAAATAGGATAAATTTTAATTTTATCACATTTAATTGTGCACAGCATTTATTAGTGTAATTTTAATATCAAACAGTAATTTTATCTTAAAAGTTGTTTATACTATTGCTAAAATGAAAATAATTTCTTGAATTTTTTTTCTTTATTTTATAATTTTTATTAATAAAAAAAAGACAATAGCTAAAATGTCATGTCCTTTGATGCTGACTTTGGTTCAATTCAATGGTATTAATTTGAACATGTCTCATTCACTTGACTCGAAGTTAAGGTCTTGCAAGAATGACTTATCATACATTATTTTATGCATAGGGCAAGTAAGATCTCAAGGTGTCTGGCCCATCAATTAAAAATAAGTTGAGAGTTCTATGGATTAGTCAGCAATGGAATACTAACGCAGATACAACATTAGTCTTCTGTTTTGCCTCTTACTCAAACTATAAAAATCTTATTCTTTTTTATTTATAATTTAAAATATATATTATTTATGTAATAAATAATTGTAAATATTTCATAAGTACACAAAAAAACACAACTACAACAATTAATTTACTATTATCAATCTTCTACGAGTTGCACAAGATTTTGTGTGTAGGCAGTACTGGAAAAGTTACTTTTGTTTTATTCAATATCATATAAATTTTTTGAGAAGGCCTATTATGTTTATCATGTCATTAATCTCAATAAAAATTTCATTTTTTTCATTTAATGATTGTAAATATTATAATTGTATATAAAAGATCAATTTTTTTCTTGCAACTATAGCATGAAGAATCTATACAACTAAAAATGAGAAAAAAGGGTGAATGAGCTTACCTCTAAGAAATTTTTATTTTTAGCGATGTTTGGCACTAGATTCCATCATTCATAATTTAAGATCTTAAAAATAAGTAATAGTGAATTCAATACAATGTCTTTTGTTAATAGCATTCAATTCAATACTTCTAGTGTGGAAGCATCCTACAAGAAAATACCTCCAAACTTATCATTGTTACTTAAAAGTTAAGCTAGAATTGCCTTAGAGGCACTGGTGCAATGGTCACCTTAGATACAATGCCAAAGCAACGACGTGATGCTGAAACTTATGTCTTGAGATCAAGTCATTCATCCACTAATTAAATCTCCTATTCTCTCATAGGTTTAGATCTTAGGGTGGGCGTGTGCACCCATGATAGATTAGTCATACTTAAGTTTGGACACCACTGTGTCATAAAAAGAAAAAAAAGTTATGTTAAAACTCGAATATATTTTTTTTTTTTATCTAAATTCTTCACAACACTAAAACTATGTTTGGTTTGTTATTAAACTCCAATATTTTTTTGATATCCAAATTTTTTAAATGCAAAAAAAAAAAGTGTTGACTTGACAATCTTGAGAATAAGGTTTTGAAGCTTTGACTTAAAAATAGTTTGATTTGTTGACAAGCATAGGGAATTACGAATTATAGAAGAGCACAACAATAGGAAGCATGTGAAGCTTGAAAGAAAACTGCTGCAACACCAATGGATCTATCGGGACCCCTTGTCGTCACCCATGTTTTCAACACCGGGTCGACGGATCCGACATTTATGTACTCCATGTATTTTTTATAATTTTAATGAGAAAATACAAAAAAATTTTCCAATTTTTCCTAATTTTAGACTAATTATTAAAGAAATAGAAATAATCCGAGAAAATTCAATTTTTAGAAGAAAACACAGGAAAGTATGAGAAAAATGCATTTTCTTGAGGAAAATAATTTATAGAATTAATTTATAACTTTCTGGAGCAATTATCAGATTTTTAGAATGATAAGTTGAATTTTTGGGAGAGAAATATGATTTTTGGGGAAATTATTCAATTTTTAGATAAAATAATTGAACAAATGTTGAAATTGTGTATAATGTTGATATTTTGATGGAAAATGATGAATTAGACAATTTATAATTGTAGAGGACGAAAAATGCAAAATTTTGGTATATAATACGTATATATTGGAGTGTATAAGTAATAAAAGAAAAAAAAACAAAAACAAATAAATAAATAAAAAATGGGGAGGGGGACCTGGGCTGACCCAGGCGCTGGGCCTGGGCCGACCCACCCGCCAAGAGGGGCCCAACCCCTCTTCTTCTCCTTGTCCTTTAGTGCGAATTTTAGCGAATTTATGGGATTTTTTGGTCATTTTCAGCACAAAAACCATGGGAGCATGTGGT
This sequence comes from Tinospora cordifolia, assembly GCA_030144865.1. Lineage (NCBI taxonomy): Eukaryota > Viridiplantae > Streptophyta > Magnoliopsida > Ranunculales > Menispermaceae > Tinospora > Tinospora cordifolia. The sequence continues at coordinate 16,592 of JAJIYU010003941.1, forward strand.
ATTTGATCCATGGTTTTGGCCATCACCTCATGGCCTCCATTGTGGCCAATCCAGGTTGCCAACTGGGCATCCAGCATGTGATGCTAGATGCTACCTGGATGCCACATGTCACTCACTCTTGCCATGCAAGCCTCTTTCATGCAACAAAACCCCTCCTTGAGCTCAAACCCATAAAATTTTCAGATTTCTGTAGCTAACTTCCTTAGCCTAGATCTTCCTCAATTCTCAACCAAACCTAGCAAATGATAGCTTGATTCGAAGCTTGTACCACCATCTACAAGATCCTACAAGTGGTTTGCCCAGTCCTTGAGCCGTTTGAAGCAGAAAACACCAAGAAGAGGGTTGTCCACACTGTTTAAGCCCAGAAATTTGAGAAAGTGTGTGCTGCAACCATCTTTGGAACCTTGAACCTTGGTCGTTTCCAATCCCATCTTGAAGGTAAAATGGTTCACTCCTCTCATTTTATTATATACTTTGATCTTCAAGGGTTAGAGGATGAGAAATAAGGCCTTATGCATGATTTTAGAACTCTTTTTGTAGCCTACTTACTCACTGTCACAACTGTGAAACAGAGACAGTTGTAGAAATCTTGGGAAAGCTTACTCATGGACCACTCTAGGCACATCCCTAAGGTAAAGATCCATCATTCTACTCCTTGTCATGAATAATCAAGTATTCGAGTGGTAGGAATCAGAAATTGAAACGTTTAATGTGTGGTATAAGTCACTGTCACTAACTGTTAGACATACTGTTGCAACAGTGTTGGCAGAACTAGGTTGAGGCCAGAATAAGAGCTATATTCGGGACACCTAAGGGAACCCTTTTGGGCTGGGACCAGAGGCATTGTAGACTCCATAATAGAGGTTTCAGGAAGGTATAAAGGCTTGGCCTTAAACTCTTATGGATATGTCTTGTTAATACATGCAAATGTGCTATGATTATAAGGTGCTAGAGTGAATTCTTTGTGTTCTTTAGAATGTAGCAGAATGTTGATAGAAAGATTGACATATTTTAGATGTTGCATGCTACTGATTCAAAGTGATTGTGATTAGTGGGTATGTTATGACCTGTAAACTGTAAGAGGACAACCCATAGGATGGTGATTGAATGAGGGAAAAGGACACTAGAGGATAGTGAAATCTATGCACCCAGAAATTTCCTACATTCTGTCCGAAATTTCTGAAATAAAATTGACTGACCAAACCGTGATGGATTGAGCTGAAATTTTGTGGAGAGACCCTTAGACATGCCTAGAAGTGGCCTACGTGATCTGTGCAGTTTCTGTTATCATACTTAGAAGCCCTAGTAAATGAGGTCCAAAAATTGTAATTTAAAATTTTGGGAAAACTTTAGGAAGTCTAGAACAGTTCTGCAAAGTTTGGTGCAAATCTGATAAACGAATTGCCCGTAGAAAAATTAAAAATACGGTTGCGCAGATAGGGTCATAGGCTAAGGTTTGTGCCTAAGTAATGGGAATTGGGAATGTTAACCATTTTTTGCCCAATTGACCCCATAAACACTAGAATTGACCTTGTATGACTCTGTTGACCAGCTAGGTCAGCAAATGATAAGTTGACTAGGGTTGACCAGGATTGACCGGGGTCAATCAAATGGACTTAGTAACTAAGGCAAGTGAACGAACATATGTGAACTATTCTTGACTAGGTCAAGTAATTGATTAACCAAAGATAAAGAATTAGAGTGAGCCAAGTCCCATATTAATGATAAGAAGTTGCGTCAATTTCACAGGACCCAGTACTAGCGAGACGCGACCGGTCGCGAAAGGAGCGCCGGTAGTGGAGCATCCCTGTGAGTAGTATTTTCTAACTCATTCTTAAAGCTTGTTATTCTGTGCATTTTGAAAATTGGATTACATATTGTGATGAACGTGCATACTTTTAAATGAGTTTTAAATGAAAAGTGCACCGAGACTCGAGGTCCAAGAGTACTAGGTTAGGGTGAGTTGTGTCGGTCTCTTATACGACCCCGAGAGGTGACCACCTAGCACAGAGTGCCCGCCAGGGGGTTTTGTGGGCCTATGATGATGGCAACGACAATAAGACCTAATCGGGTCGTCACCATAAGGCAACGGCAATAAGACCTGGTTGGTCATTACGATGATGGCAACGGCAATAAGACCTAATCGAAGTTGACACGATGCACCTAACCGTCTGCAACCCGCTCGAGTGATTTTTAATCACCTCGGAGAGCTTGCGAGCCTCGGCGAATGTTTTCACTATTTAACTGTTTTTGAATGAAGGTGCACGACTGCATTATGGTTTAAACTGTGTTAACTGTTGCATTCACTTGCATATGTTACTGCTCATGCATTCATGGCACATGTTTTAATTGTGGAATACTTGTTTTAAGTTTGAATTAGGCTGCATTACTCACTGAGCCGCCGTAGAAAATTAGGCGCACTACTCTAACCTTACAGGTTCTTCAGCAGCAGATAAGGGCAAGGGGGTGGTCATTGCATAGAGTCGTCTTCCCTTACTCTTTTGGTAGGACTTCTTTGTATTTCACTTCCTGTTATTGTCTTTTGAGGGTTAAGACCTATGTGTAGGAGTGTGATAGCCTGTATATAATGAATAGTCTCTCCCGTTGCTACATATGTTGTAATGACCCGTTTTGGAAATATGAAGTTCTTATTGGTGTTCGTATGTTAAATTGTTTCTGCTTTCCGTGTGATTACTCTGAAAGTGTGTAGTGTAGTGTTGTATGTTGAGGCTTAACAGTGTCTCGGCAAGCTCGACTTGCGAGCGGGTTTGTTGGGACACTGTGCCGGTCGGTTCGCCCTTCATCCTAGAGAAGGGGTCCCGACACCCCTTCTCTAAGCCAAGGGCGGCTTGACCGGCACAGTGGCCTGATGAACCCTCTCACCAAGTCAAGTTCGCCCGACCACTATTAAGCCCTTTCTAAACCTCATACAATTAGACGATATCAGAATAATTGGAGCACTTAAAAGCAAAAGTAAGCAACATATAAAGCGAAAGCATTTCATTAAACATTTGTTTTTGTCCAAAATACATAGTGACCCTTTACATATGTACAGAATGACCAACCTCTAATTAAAAGATCAAAAGAACAGAGGTAGAATCGTAAGGGAGTCAGGCGATCACCACGCCTTTCCCCTTGTCAGCCGCTGTAGAACCTGAAATGATGATAGAGTAGTGAGCCTATAATCAACGTGGCTCAGTGAGTAGGAAGTTCAGCATGTCATCCATAACCAATATTCCAAAAACAATGCATGTATGCATGAGCAGTAAAGATGGTATGGCATTAGAAAGCATGGCATACTATAAAAACAGTTATAAATAGTGCAACAGTTTCATAAAGCATCTCAAATCCATGATAGTTAAAAACGTACCCAGGCTAGATTAACTCAACAACCCAACCTATGGTCATCGCTCGAGTGGGTCGTAAGTCAGGCGTACTGGCCACTTGAGCGGGTCGTAAGCTAGGCGTGCTTCTCGAACACCTTAACCCCACGTTCAGTCCTCAAGTGCCATCACTTGAGGGGGTCGAAAGCTAGGTGCATTAATCATACGCCCTAACCCCGCGCTCGGACCTCAAGTCGAATCTCATCGTGTACCCTGACACCGCGCTCGGACCTCGAGCCCTTGGTCTCACTACCATGCACATCTAAATATCTCAAAACCAATCAGATGTATTTAAATCTTGTGAAACCATGACATATCATACAAGTTTTATGCAAGGAATAAAAATCACAGAAGACACCTGAGTCAAACTACTCACTTCGGGTCCTGCGCACTGATGTCCCGTCAACAACCAGCCCAGTCCCACTGTACTCTCTTACGCAGCAAGCTTGCCGATTTTTCTGCAGGAAATCCGTTCGTCGGATTTGTACCAAATTTCCCAGGTCTGTTCTAGACTCCTTAAACCTTCCCCATAATTTTAAATCATGATTTTAGGACTTCATTTTATAGTGTTTTTAACTGAGATTTCAAGGACTATGTGTTCTCGAATTCTATATGACAGGCAGTGACTGTTTTCCTAATTTGACCTACTTATCTATATTAGATTTCTCTGAAATTTGGTAGGCATAAACTAGACATAATTAGAAATCTCTCCACCAAATTTCAGCTCAATCCACAGAGGTCTGCCCATCTAATTTAATCTCAAAATTTTCAGTTGAATCACATAAACTTCTGGGTTCACACTTCCTAGCAGTAAATTTTCCAAATTTCCTATGATCAATATAACCGTTGGGTTTATGTAAAAATTTTCAAATTTAATCTATTCTTTCCAAAAATTTACTAGAATTTTATTTCGCAATTTTTGGACATTGTTTGCTATGATTTTTAATAGGGATATCAGGAAAGTTGAATTCTCGGACTGCATGTTTCTAGCAATCAATTATGTATTCAATTGACCCACTAAATCAATTCAAATAGGGGTGAGATTTGGCACACTAAATCTCGACATGTCCAGTGACCTCCCCACTAAATTTCAACTCGAAATACCTACGTTTGGTCAATCAACTGATCTGATACTTCTCTATCTTGAAACTGATTTTTAATTTCCAAGTTTTCTAAGTGTCTGATTTCCCCTCTCTACAGCACTGATCCAAGGGTCTATTTTACTGATTTTGAAAGGTTACAGATCCCTAAATACTAGTCTATTAAGTATCATCTAAAACAGCAGGTAAGTATAACCCTAATCACCCTCAATTTCAAGTTTCATCATAGCAAACCTAAGGGATTTTTCAAAAAATATTTTAAGTCCTAGAATCCTAACTGACAAGGCACATTGGCAAGTATGGTAAAACATGTTCACAAAGGGTTATGGTTCGAAACGTATACCTTCTTGTAGTCCTCAAAGTGAGCTTTAATCACTCCAAAATTTGGCTTGATCTGATGCTCTTATCCAGTTCAACTGGTGGTCCAAAGTTGTCTCCAACACTACTTTTCTGAAAAACTGCTATCACAGTTGGTGAGCAGTCCACTTTGGCCCTGTTTTTGACACACTTCTACAGTTTATTTGCTATTTCATACAAAGGGAAAGTTAAATTAGACGTTTCAACCTTTTCAACAAGCTATCATACGTCCAAAACGGACCTCGGATGGGTGGTGAACTGGCTCCACGAAGTTCAGATCAACATGTAGCTTCAGTTTTTTCTGGGTTTCCAAGTGTTGGACAGCGTGTTTTCCCAACTGTTTTCATCTCTACCAGTCGTGCAATGGTGGCCGAGGCTTGTAGGACTTGAAGAGGAGTCTGAGGGCTTTCCAACAAGTACATGAACGTCCAAAATGGTGGTGGGATGAAGGAGAACGAAGTTATGCAAGTTGGGTGTTCAAACATGAAAAATTCAAAAATGGGTTTCATTACATGTTTGAGCTCTTCATGCTTGGCAATGAGCTCGCCACGTGGTCTCCCACGTGGCTCATTAGGTTGCCTATATGGTGCACATGTGTCCACCACGGAATTCCTGCCAGGCGGAGCTGTCGAATTTTAGAATTCCGGGGGCCAAAAACAGTTGGTGGCAGCTATTTTTTTTGTCAAGAGAAGGGGAAAAACCAGGGGAGAAGAAGAAAACTAGGGCGCTGGGCCGGCTGGAGCACGGGCCAGCCCAGTGCCAGCCCGGCCCGCACGGGCCGAGTGGCTCGTGCGCCAGGCCTGGCCCACACGGGCTGTCTGTGGCCCGCCCGAACGACGGGCCTGGCAGTTTCATATATTTTCTCCTCAAAATCACATTTTTTTTCCATTATTTTAATTTTCTTCAATAAATAATTTAAAATTAAAAAAATTGAGAATAATTCATGTATTTCATTTAAAATTTTTGAAAATACATATATCGAACCCAAAAATTTCTATGTACAAAATCATGGGTCGTCACAGGATCAAAGGAACCAATATTAATTTGTGGTCTAAGACCGAACCTAAATTTGAAATTCTTACTATATGTAAGCACTTCTCTATGTCTATTTTGTACCTTCAGTATTAATAATGTAAAACGAATTACAATGAAACATATGTATACACCTCTATATGGCTCTAATTTAAATTTTAGAGGTTTCAATTATATCAATCCACCTCATATTATTTTTGTTGAAATATATATAACAAAGAGTTTGCTTTAAATCTTTATAACAATATTTTCCACATTTTTGGTGCTTAACAAACTAGAGATTTAATAGAAAAGTAAAGGAAAAAAAAAACAAAAAGAACAATCTCTATTGGCCTTGGAGTTTTTTAAATGAGAAGGGTGAAATAGAAATAAGAAGGAAGAAGAAATGAAAAAAAAAATGAATAATTTTAAATAAAATTCAACCACAATCATACAGCTATGGCAATTACATCATTTGTTTCAAATCAAAGGCATGAATGGATGTAAGCCATAAAGCCAAACGATGTGATATTTATATTTTTGTTTGTGTATTTTTACAACAGTAGTTTTGCATGTGTTTCATTACGATTTCATACTAAGGATAATATAGAAAAAAAAAAGTGAAAAAATAAAAATAAAGACGAAAGAACAAAAAAGCAAATGAGAGGTTCCAATAAATTGTATTCCAGCAACAAAAACTAAATTCAATTTTCAACCCAACACCTACAAGAAATCTAACACAACAAATACTCCAAAAATTTGGAAACAAAAACATAAATAAAATCTCTAGAATATGTACTACCCAATTTGAATTGCTAGGCTCCTACATAAATTACATAAATAATAATAATAAAACAACTAAAATCTAATTAAATTTAAACAATACTACACTTTCCATTACACGAAGAAAGCAACTCTGATGATTTTTATTGTATTCAAGGAAATAAACAAACAATCCTCCACTTTTATCAAGTGTACTTGCCATTCATCGTCTACAAGAGTAACTAGAACATGAGATAAAACATCATTAATTGAAAAAAAAATTTCAAGAATTTTGGAAAAAATAAATGATTTAATGATCTAATCAAATAATATTATTTCTCTTTAAAAGAAAGTATAAATTAATATCCATTCCAATAGTCTGGTGAAAGCGTGTTAAAATCAAAAGCACATAGTAAATTATGCTTAGGAAGACTTTGAGTTGCTTTGTCAATGCATGCAACTATAAGACAAGTAACCAAAGAAATTATTAAAAAAGAAAAGAAAAAAAAAGAAAGAAAGAAAGAAAATAACTTCTCTTATTTATAGTCATTACAATTTATAGATACATCTGAATTATTAAAAACAAGGGAAATGTTTAAACTTGTTGAAACTTACTAAGTAGTTGACACAAAATCCACTTATCAACTAGATAAAACCATGCCATTCGCCAATAAGGATTGATATAGAGAACAAGAAGAACTCCAGCAAAACCAATTACAAATGAAACTGCAAAACTTGCAAAGAATACAACAGAGTTGGTCCAAGTAACGTCTTCTTCTTCTACTGTGGCTTCTGATGATTGCAATGATGGGATTGGCTTGGCAGAAGTGCAATTATTTGTCAACGGTGGCCCACAAAGAAAAGGATTTCCCTCGTAGCTACTTTCATCGAAGGTTGCAAATTGTGCCTTTCTGTCAGGAATTTTTCCAGATAAATTGTTGTGAGCCACACTAAAGACTGCCAACGAGCTAAGCTCAACAAGTTTAGGAGGAATCACACCGCTCAAGTTATTGTAAGAAAGGTCCAAGCTCTCTATTGAATCTAAGTTTGAAAAGGTTGATGGAATTTTTCCAAGCAAATAATTGTGGGACAAGTTTAAAGTGTGAATTTGGCTAAGTTTCCCGATTTCTGGTGGAATGGTACCTGTTAGACGGTTTGATGAGAGATCAATTCCTGACACAAAACGAAGAGTTTGACCTTGATACATGTAACTCCTCGTCTTCGTCGTGAACTCCACATATTCTTCATCTTCATCATTTGATGAATTTGGTAAATAAGAGTACTGACCATGTTGGGTATCGGAGACTCTCTCTGACCACCCTGCTCTACCAGGAACACTTCGATTAGACCATGGCACAAACAGTTCACGTGCATCAGATGGAATCTCAAATGTCAAATTACTCAGGCAAGGAGGGATTGAACCAGAAAGATTATTAAAAGAAAGGTCTATCACACTTATTCTGGATAAGTTGCATAACTGAATGGGAATCTCGCCTTGAAATTGATTTCTTTTCAACACAAGGATCCGAAGCTCCAAAAAACCACCAATCCATTTTGGAATACTACCACTTATGTTATTTGCTCCCACATCAAGTGTCACCAGCGTAGTGCTATTTATGAAAGCATTTCTTATTGATCCAGATAGCCCATTTCTTCTAAAATTTGCATATTTAATCGATGGTGGGCTAAAACAAGCAGGTATGGTGCCTGTTAAGTTATTGTCAGAGAGATCTAAAACTTCAAGCAACTGTAACTTGCAGAATTCTTCGGGTATTCGCCCTTGAAGATGATTTCTGGACACGAGAAGATCCGTCAAACTCCACAAATTGCCCATCCAACTCGGAAGCTCACCTGTTATGTTATTTTCTCTAATATCCAGCACTATCAAATTTGAACTATTTAACAAGCCACGAGGGATCACTCCAGTAAAGTGATTACCAGCCAAATATAGAGACTGCAGAGATGTCTTGTTGAAAAGTTTTGAAAGTATTTGGCCATGTAAGTCATTCCCTGATAGCTTTAGAAACTCCAATAAAGGGCAACCTTTGCCTACGGTTTCTGGGAACACTCCTGAGAGAGAGTTGTAGGACAAATCCAGAGCGCGAAGCTGTTCCATATACCCGAGTGACGAGGGAATGTGACCTTCAAAAGAATTTCCCGAAATGTTTAGTAACTCGAGATTTGGAAGGGATGTGCCGAGGTGTTCCGGAATA
>JAJIYU010003942.1:0-25611 GCA_030144865.1 Tinospora cordifolia
TGAGTTCCATTCCAGTTTAACACTTAAATCTAGTGTTTTGGACATCTAATAATCATTCAAACACATAAACCCACTAAGAAACGGTTGTTTTCATTGTTTACTCATCAAAACCCCTTGATTCAAGCCTAAAAACGAGATTCTATTTCAATAAAATCAACTCCTTCATTTCTATCACCAAACAACCATCCTAAATCCATCATACTAGTGTCCAAACACACATATAAGGGAATAAACAACAGTTTATCCCTTTTTGACTTGGTTTCCAAACACTAAACCCACAATAGCAAGTTAATGAATGCATCTTAATCACTTTGATTTACTAACTATTGATAGATACTCTTAGATGAGCTCAAATCTTAAAGAAAACTCAAAGAAAATCAGAAAATTCACCTTGAATTGCTCTCCCACCGCTCCTCTTCGAATCCCAAGCAATTTCAGTGCAAATGAGAAAATTTGCGCTTGAAAAGTATATATAACTCGCACACGGACCGCGATCGTCGTCAAACGGACCGCGGTCGTCGTCAGACGGACCTCGGTCATTGGACAGATTTCTCTTTATGGACCTCGGTCTTCACTGTATAGACCTCGGTCATCCCTTTATGGACCGCGGTCGGCACTTCACGGACCGCGATCACCAATGTGACCTAGTTCTTGTTTCTATAATTTTTCCACTGTTGACTGCGGTCGGCCTTTAATGACCGTAGTCCACAATTTGTTTGTCACTTTTCTGGGTTTTTCACATCACGGACCGCGGTCAGCAGCAAAACGCCTTGTTTTTTAACACTTTTCCCCGCACGTTTCTAGCTATTCGAATGTTCTAATAAATTTTATCTTGATTAAATATCATACAATGATAATTAAAAACAAGTTTCTACTCATTTTTATATTTATTTTGAATTTTTTTTAAAATTCATGTTGACGTGGACGCATTATAAGTCTTAGGGTGATCACATGGCTGAGGTTCGGGTGAGTACCTTCGGTGGGCTCTAAATAAGGAAGGTTTCCAAAAAAAATCACCTTGTGCCAAATTATACCTTAAATTTTGTGTCTTGATCATGTGGTTTCAAAACTATAGGTTATACACCCAAATTCTTAGTAATTAGGGAGATTAAATTTTATTAAATTCACGTGAACCCATGAAAGCATAGCCACCCAAAGCATGTGCAAGTCACATGGGTGGAACACCATGATCGGGTGCACCCCACCCAACTCAACCACCATGGGACGTTTTCCCTTATTTGATTCCATGAAACATGATGCAATGTCCCACACAAGTGATTCAGTACACCACCCATATGAGACGTCCCACCTAGGATTTGGAAATCCATGAAGAGTGATTCCATATACCAAGCTATGTGATCATGTGTTCCATGCCCCACATAAGCAAAATCAGTCTAACCATGCACATGTGTGTGTGCACACATGTGAATTAACCTAATTAGAAAATTTTGAAATCTAAATTGATGCTCATAAAACCCTAGCCATCCCACACTCACAAGAGAGAATCAAAAATGAAAACTTTCTTCTCCCATTTTGGCGCCTGCATTGAGAGATTCTCGCATATGGGACACCACCCTTGGGTTTAAACCAAATTGGAGAGTTTCCCTAAGCTTAGATATGAATATTAGACTATGTTATGGTGTCCCCTCAAGACTGATAGCATACACACTTGGCTAGATGTCCAAAGAAGAAAGATTTCTATTATACACTAAGAGTGACGTTCAAACAAAGGAAATGGACAAAGGAAAGATTCTCGCTCACATGTACTTGCTAAACTAGATTAGAAACTTGCTATGCTTACTAGATCATGTCCCAACTGATATTAGCATTATTCTAAGTATGAAAATATGATTCTCTATTAATTAAGAAATTATATAGAGAATCAAATCATGACTCATAAGAAGATTGGTAAGTTTAGTGATCTTTGTGCATACTTACCATGTCTCTCTTTCAGTGTTTGAAAACTTGCTCAAAAGTGAAAAGCTGCCCAGGCTACCCTAGGATGCCCCCCTTAGCTCTTGAAAAAACTATAAATATCTCCCTATGTTGCTCACAATCACTCACTCCAAGAACAAGAGATATTCTTCCCTATTGTGTTTTCAAACATCTTCTTCTTCTTCACCTCTCTTCTCATTTTCTTTTGTGCATAAGTGAGAAACTTTTAGTTTCAATATTTAGTGATTAGTAGAGAGTTGTTTTGCTAAGATTCGAAAGTGCGAAAGTGAAGGGAAGCTTGTGCGATGTATTTTTCTCACAATCACGATGTATGTTTTCACTTTTATTTTTCAATATTTATGTATGTTTCAGTTTTAATGAATATTCAAGATCATGCATTTATGATGATCATTCTATGTTAGTATTATGTTTAGGAATTATTCTAAAGTTTAGTGTATGATATTGAATGGTGGATGAATTGTTTTATAATTTATTAAATTTTGAAATTTATTTTCAGTTTGTTCTTATGTTCTGAAATTTTATTTATATTTCATGAATATAGGATTTAAGATGAGAAGATGGTGATACAAACCACGTACCATCATAGTAGACACATGGTTGTTATGGATGTTCTCTTCTTATAATTAGTTTATAAGGTTTATAATACCTAAGTGATTGGTTGATGGGTTAGAGTCCCTAAGTCTAAGTCCAATGAAATTGACTAAGAAATATCATATTTCACTCTAAGGAGTCACTTAGTTGATGACATCAAGGGTTCAAAAACTCTTTTGGTCTAAGTTACAACTTTACACAATTTTGATGTTTGAAATGCCTAATTTTTTAATAATATTTGAATTATGAATGTGTTAATGATTTGAATATGAATATGATTGTTTAAGATCCACTGAGCTTAGTGTTCACCCTTCCTTTAACATTAATAGGAAATTGAATATGCAAGGACTCAGGACATCTCCTTTGATTTTATTTAAAAATTTCTATGTAGGGCGTGATTTTATTTAAGTAAAAGTTATGTACTTTTCTCTTTATGAATTAATAGAGATTAGAATTTTCCTTTTATCTCTTAAAATGTGGCCTTGTTTAGTTTTTCTATTAAGGCATGGGATGTTGGAAATGGAAAGTCAATTGTATGTCACTTGTAAAGTAACATCGGACCCTGCCCGCCTTGTGGTTAAGTCCACTGTTTTAACAGTGGTCAAGTCCAAAACACTCATAGAAAGAATACGAGGGTCGGGGTGTTACAATGTAGCACTAAGAATTCACTAGAGTTTAAAATCTTCGTCTCTCCTCCAGCTGAAACGAAATCATGCAGTCACTCCCGCCATCAATATTTGAAGACTGGGACGTTACTTTATGTTATTTCCTTTCCAATACCATCCCAATAAAATATCAGAGTGTGGAAACACAACCAAAACTATCATGCATGATTTAGAAAAGAGATGGCATGTTTAAAAATAATGACAAGATCAAACTCTAAGATAAATAAAATACTTATACTTCATGCCTGAGTTCAAATGAATTAAGTAAATTAGCACTTGGCCCCATGGTCGAAGTTAATAAATAAACCAACATAATTTCAATGTGGCTCCCATGCCCTACAATAGTAAACAAAAGTAAGTTGCTACTCCTATACAACCCCAACAGTGGATTGTATCGAACTACTCCAATAGTTTTCAATTACTTGCCTACGATCAAGTATCTTCAGTGATTACCTGAAAAATAGATTAGTGGGGTGAGCTCAAGAGCCTAGTGGATCTTATGCAAAACATCTCAAGCATTATAATAGTCAAAATACAAACAAGTAAGCACTTGTAATGCATTAAGCATTTCAACGATTTAATTTTTTAAGTTAATGTTAAGACCGAAAGAGTTTCTTCCTCAGCATTCCAACTTAGGTTCGGAGTATTCAATGTAATGCCCTAAGGCCCGTTACATACTCAGAACCCTATATTGGGGTTGATGTCTCACTCGATCATCAAACCAGGGAATGAAGTCTCACTCAGACTCTCAATCTCATTTTAATCAGAGACCTTCCTAGGGCTAAGAATGCCCACAATGATGTTGAACCTAACCACAGTATCCTCATCACTGCGCCAATATGTAGTTCATTTACTTAATCATCTTAAATTAGTGACCACAAGCATTTTCACAATTTCTATATCTGTAACACATAACAAAAGATATAAATAAACAATCTATCATGCTTATAGTCACATCAGACATAATAATCATTATATTGCATGTGTAACATGGATTTTAAAACGTAATTAACATTCACTTGATGTATTGCATGCTATGAATCCACAAAAAGGCAGACAAGCATTCATTTGATGTTCATACACCCCTAGCATGCTTCTAAACAAAAAATAACAATGAACACGCACAATCATGTTTCATATTCTAACCAAAATAATACAAAAGAGTTTAGGTAATCAATTTCAACTGTTATTATAATCTTCGCGTTCTAACTTTCACCTTGGTGGTTACAAATGTTAACCTAGTAGTTTAACATGCAAACCTTCGTCAACATAAGTGTTCCCACTATTCTTAATCCCTAAAACCATTATTAAGCGATCTACATGTTATATGATATGTAAATAGGTCATAACTGTCAAATACTGTGGTGGTTACAATTTTGTGTGCAAAAAGTTTAATGAACTAATTTTTTATCGTGCTACCGTGGTACTCCCAGTGTTACTGCAGTAACGCGAGGTTATTTTCACAGTATGCTATGTGTAGCGCTGTGGTAATTGCAAGGTATTTTAGGAAATTGCATTCTAGTCGTGTTTCTCATTTTCCTCGTACCTGAGACTTTTATGTATCACATTTACGATTCAAGGATGATTATTTTAGTGGTTAGAAGCTCTTTATACCTTTCCATTAATCGTTCTTCTTCCGATAGTCCTTCCAAAATGCTTTTACATTCTTTCTGTGCACTGTTATGCCATGAAAATGATTATCACTGAACTATCAAACAGTTGCATTAATTTTGAACACACCAAACATGAAATATAATAAACAATGGACATTATACCTTTCCCTTGCTCGGTGTTCCTTTCTTCCCTCCAAAAACATCTTTAAGCGGTGGTTCTTGTACAGATCTAGGGTTCAAATACAAGACTGCAAGTTCTTGGTGTTATTCCTCTCTTGTTAATGCTTATGAGTCTGAAATTAGGAAGACGGACTACTTGTAACTGATGTAAGGTTGTTGATAGGGAAGAAGGAGATCATGGGAGGCTAACTTAAGTGAATATAACGGAACTTATTACTATATATACATAAGATAAGTTATTAATATAGGATACGGTATTACTTTGTTTGTTTTTTTATTCTCTCTTTCATTTTTTTATTGTTTTCTTTGTGATATGTTATATTTCTATATTATATTTCTTTTTCCTTCAGATGAATCTAAAACTCCATAATATATATTCTTTTTTTCACGGGTCAAAAAATGTAATAAAGGAGCTACTCTCATTCCCGAGATCCATTAAGCCAAAAGTCAGACCTTTCTCTGGTAGGTGCAGGAAAGACAGGTTCAACTTTTTCTTTGTGTGATTAGGGTTCTGTGAGCACGATGAGCAACGGTGAGCAGCAGCAGGGATGTGTGATTAGGGTTCTTTGCAATTAGTATATATATGAACAAGGTCAACTTAAGGTTTTTCTGTGTGTCACCAAACTTCCATTTCTGATTTTAATCGCAGGACGGTGGTCTTAACATTACTCTAGTTGTAAAACTGCGATCCCGGACCGTGGTCGCACGTCTTTTATGAATTTTTATTGTAGGACCGCGGTCCTCCTGACCTTGGACTATGGTCCTCATGTGATCGTTTCTTTTCACAAAAATTGGCACGCAGGACTGCGGTCTTGCGGTTGCCCCCTTCTATTGATGCAAAACTGTGGTCCCAATTTGGGGACTGCGATCCTTGTGTGCAAACTTTTTTTTTGTTGTTGTATGCTTGTCTTTGTCTATTGGGTTATTACATTATAGTTCTTAAGTAAATGTCCATATGAATTCTTAATAATTTTTTGCATCATTATAGAACCGAGATGTTCTAGTCGGTCATGTCAAATATTAAAAAGATTTACATTAGTAAATTTCTTGTTTACTGTAACATTTATCTCAATTGTTATCATATTCGTGTAGTATAAACCAAAAGAAAAAGCGTGTAATTTTTCTAAGACATGTTTCTTACCCAAGACCACATTTGTAATATGAAAGAATTCAATATTTCCTTCATTAATTGTTTCAATATGATATCCATTTTTTTTAATATCTTTGAAACTTAACAAGTTTCTTCGAGACTTTGTAGAGAGTAGTATATTGTTTATAATAATGTTTGTTCCTCTAGTTAACAATAAATTAGCACTTCTAGAGCCTTCAATAAGTTTTGCACTACCAGATATTGTGTTGGCATTAGCTTTTTGTATAAGCAAATGAAAAAAATATTTTTTATTTGTAAATCTGGTATGTGTTATAGCACTGTCTACAAGACAAATATCTTCATCTTTGATCTTGATTCCAGCTAAATTTTGATCATGAACATCCACATTTTCTTCATTAAAATAAAATAAATATCCGTAAGAAATACTTTCTTTTATACATTTATGCGAGAGAAATACACCAAATTAAACATACAAAAGCAACACACATTGAAAACAAATATAAAAAAAGTGATTCACATAATCAAATGAAAATAAAAGCTCAAAATTCATCTTCGTTCAGTCACATCTTCTTTTTGAGTTTTTAAAGAAATCTGCTACATCTAAACGTGTCATGTCAAGAGGACTTTGATCAATGTCATTATTTTAAAAAATAAAATTTATCTCCACATTTTTCTTTTCTTTCAATAATGTTTGATAAAGATCAACAAGATATTTTGACGTACGACAGGTACGTGATCAATGTCATTTCATTCCACGTTTGTAGTATACATTTTCAGAATTCTTTGAAATTCTTTTTCCTTTTTCCTTCTTTCTTCTCATTATTTTCTTACTTCTAGTGGTTAATATTATTTTATGATGAGTAGAGTTTCCATAACCATCACAAAATATATGTAGCCTTCGACCACGGCCTCAACCATAACTTATTTCATGTACAATACTATTTGATGTTATTGCATTCGCTTCAAGGAATGGAATAAAACCAGTTGGATGAGCTTCATGATTTTTCACTAACAGCTTATTATTTTGTTTAGCCACCAGAAGACAGGAAATTAGTTCTGAATATTTCTTAGATCCTTTCTCGATACTACTGTTGTAAGAGCACATTCAAGGCGTGAAAAGTGGAGAATGTTTTTTTTAACATATCATTATCAGTGACCTTTTCTCCATACAATAACAATTAAGAGCTAATTCTAAATACTGCGAAGTTATACTCACTCATGCTTTTAAAGTCTTGTAACCGAAAATGCATCTAGTCATAACGAGCCTTTGGAAGAACTATTGTCTTTTGGTGGTTATATCTTTTTTAAAAATATTTTTACAATTCAAGTGGATCTTTTATTGTAAGGTACTCAATTTTCAATCCCTCATGGAGATGGTGACGAAGAAAAATTATTGCTTTGGCATAATTTTGTAGGGACTCATTATTTTCTTCTTTGATGGTGTCTCCAAGACCCATTGCATCAAGATAAATTTCAGCATCAAAAATCCATAATAAACATTTCTTGCCCCAAATATCAAGCGCCACAAATTTTAACTTTGTAAGATTTGATATTTTGCTTCTCAATATATATAAAATATATTAGAATGTGACCATTTAAACAATTAATTTTTAAAATATTTTTTAATTTATTTTTAATGAAATAGATCATTAATATATATGTTAGTTAATAATAAATAATATTAATTATATATATGATCACATATTGATATTTAATCAAAATGTATTATTTGTATGAATTGGTAGGACAACCTCTAGAAAAAGGTGGTGAGACATAGTCTACTTAGAATAACCGGCATCCTAGGACAGGATAACTCATCTCCCTTTCAATGTTTAGTTTTACTCGGGACAAAGCTTACCTCTTATCAACCTAAACTTATAGTACTATTTGTAAAAATCAAAGATAGAACATAGTCAATAAATAAAATATTAAATTTATTTATTTATTTGATAGATTTTGACTTTTGATTTCTAATGTAGAAAATCGTACTAGATGCAATTATAGAGCATACTTTTTTAGTCAATAACATAATATATAATTCATAATAAATAATATTATATATAAATAATCATAAACAAGTAAACAAAATATGCTATTCAAATATTCAACTGCTTAAATTAAAGTATATTTTCAAACTTTTTTTTTCAAACTCTCGTGTCTTCGAAGTTGATCTTAAAGAACGAGATCGTGCTGATAACATGTTATAAATCAAACTAGAACAAATTGAAAAATAAAAGAATTTCTTTAAAAAAAAGAAGAAGAAAATGTAAGAACACTAGAAAAAAGAGAAAATTGTTCTCTTTGTTGATGATTTCTATGAGACACAAGACCTCTTTATATAGATTTTTAGAATGAGGGATTACATCAACCATAATGATAATATTTAAATAATCTCATTAATTTAGATAATATAGAATTTAGATGTTACAAAATACTAAATGTATTTTAAGCTTCTCATAGTGGTTTTTGTCTATTTCTAACCCTTTAAAGACAAGATTTCTTAAAGACAATCTTCATATTGGTTTCACAAATACCCTTCAAGATATTGGCACGATACTCAGAAGGAGCCATGACTAAGAGGGTTACAAATTTTACTCTCAACTTGTCCGTTGAGCTTCTTCAAACTCTTCAAGAAATATACTTATCTTACATCTTGTGTCTCATAAGTCTTTAGTCTTATGGGTTAGTAAATGTGAATTCTCATAGACTAGTCGAATCATAAGGAAAATATATTACAGGTTCAATATATATATATATTAGGTGATGTTAACAATGTAATCTAAAATCTTAAATACAAGTTAAAAAGAAAAATTTTTAAAATTAGATTTTTGTTGTTTTCTAAAACAAGATGTTTCATTTGTAAAAATAAAATAAAATAAAAAATAAAAGAAAAAGAAAATGACTTTTTTTGAATTGATTTTATATCACATTTTTTGTAATCTAAGATGCAAGTCCCTCAATAAATGATATGACATGCACGATTTTTAAAATGTACTTTATAATTGTAATAGAAATTTTTTATAAGTGTTTTCTATTAACATACCAAAATTTATTAAATAAATAGGCAATAGGTTTAGAGTTAATGTGTCATTGATCTTCAACTTGACCAAAACAAAACAAAAAAATTGTTTGTGTTAATTTTAATAAATTGACTTGAACAAAAACGTTGCAAATACTGACATTGAATGTGCTTATTTAAGAATATAAATCTGAAAAAAGAGATACTGCATACAAGAATATTTTTCTGAGACAAGACTGAATTACGCATCAAAGAATATAACACTGATACAACAAGAGAATTGACTCTGCCAATAGAAACGACCTCACTGTTTAATATTAAAATATAAACTTTGTATTTAAAACGAAAAAAAAAATATTTGGTTTGATATAAGTAAAAAAAATGAATTAGAAAAAATAAAAATTGGCTTCTTCAAAAAAAAAAAAAAAAAACAAAAACAAAATATAAACTTTTCAACTGATTGGTATAATAAATCTTCTAACAAATCAAATAAGATTCTTTGTTTTTTTTCTTTATTTTGAATATTATACCCAAAAGATTTTTTAAAATATAGATAAACTAAAAAAGATATCATATTCTAGTAATTCAAACATTGTTTTTGAATTGAATGCCAAACGGACCCTGTTTCCCTGTATTTGCTATCTTTATTGATCCCAAACTCCAACTTGCAAGACCTGTAGCTATTACTCATCATATTCGTCTTTTGACACTAAACGAACAAAAGAAAACACATTTGAAAATTGAAGGGAAACCCTTGCATTAACCAAATGGATTTGTAACAATCCATGAACATACACTCTCACAAACTATACCTTCTTACAAACCATTACACTGCTACATCCTGAAAGTTAAAAAACAAAACCTAATGGAAGGTGTTTATCAGTTGCATACTAATTGCATTATTTATGAATTATACTTATTTATCCGTATTGCAGCACGGTTGCACCTCAGGTTTTAGAAGAGTTACTTCGTCCAAGGCTCATGGTTCAGCGGTACTGGCTCGCCAATTGACCCTCCTTGACAATATAATTCTGTGCTGGGAATTCTTCGCCCTTGAAGTATCTCTCTAGCATGTCTTTCGTTCCGGCAGCATACCTCAACTGCACCAATACCCATTTCACATTAACAAAGAAAACACAAAACAATAAGGTTGATGAAAAAATTGATATGATATTATAGATAGATATTACAATTATACATATAGATGAACTCCTAAAGGATATAAATGGTAACTTATGAATAATTGAAAATATAAAATATAGAAGCATATATATAAGATTATGAATATATGCAGTAGTATAATATCTTATATGTATAGTATAATATATTATAAGATATTATATATATCGTAATATATATATATATATATATTGAAAAAACGAATAATATCAAAAGGAAGAGAAAGAAACAACTAAAAATGAAGTTCGTTACCTGAGCATCAATGGTGGTGCCAGATACATGCGGTGTCATTGCGTGGTTGGGCATTTTACGCCATGGATGATCCTTTGGAGCTGGTTGTGGATACCACACATCTCCACTATAACCTAAAATTTATTCTATGAAACTAGTTACGAGAGATTTATTGAAGAAAGTTTTAAAACTAAAACTGATTGTTTTTGAACCAGCTAGGTACTATTAAAATATGAAGAATTTCATGCAAAATCGACATTGATGATCATCACAATATTAGCACTTCCTTTCTCTTCTCCTCCTAACTATCAGAAAAACTTCCAAACTATCTTGTGAATTGAAGAAACGGAGAATTTGCTTCATGATTACCTCCAATTTGTCCACTGGCGCAAGCATCAGCAACTGCTTGAGTATCCATAATTGCTCCTCTAGCATTGTTCACTATCAGAACTCCCTTCTTCAACTTGGCAATTCTTTCTTTGTCAAACATCCCTCTAGAACATGTATCAACATACTCAATAAGTTCCATGCACAGATCCAGTCTTATATATTTCAATAAAGATACATAACAAAAAACAGTAAATTTTCCACTGCTATCTAAAATAGGTTTTGTTAAGAGATCGACACAGATATACTTATGAGAAGAAGTTTAGACAAGTTCATGAAATGCAATGCTTACTTGGTTTTTTCAGTAAGAGGCATGTTGATAACTACTACGTCACATTTAGGAAGCATTACATCTAGATCCTCCTCGAATTTTGCTCCAGTGAGGCTCTCCATCTCCTGGTCCATCTTGATCCGGTCATGGTACAATAGATTACAGTTGAAGGGCTTCAACCGTTGGAGCAAAAGCCTACCAATGCGTCCAGCACCAATTGTCCCAACTGTCTTTCCCTCAAGATCATAAGCTCTGTGAGAAATAGCTGCAACATTCCACTCCCCGTTAATAACCTGTTGATAGCCAGGAACAAAGTTTCGGACAAGAATGAGTATTCTCATCAGCTCATCTTCTGCCACAGAGACCACATTGCTTCCAGTAACCTCGGCCACAGTTAGTCCTGCTTCAGCAGCAGCTTTTAGATCGACGTGGTCGGACCCAATTCCAGCAGTGAGAAGCAGCTCTAAGTTTTTAGCCTTTTTTATTCTTTCTGCTGTGACATATGCCGGATGGAAGGGCGTCGAAATTAGAACATGAAGATCCGGAATGTGCTTTTCTAGTTCTGCCATGGGAACATGTTTGCATCCAAGGAAAACGAAGTTAGTTCGAAAGATCAATAGAGTTGCCTCATCTTCATGTCACAAGATAATAAATCATTTCTTGTTAGATTCACAAATCTTTCAACAATTTTGTATTTTATCAGTACTATGGCTACCAGATTTAACATGATTTTTTTTTACTTATAGTCTAGAAATGAAACAAACTGTTGACTATATGAACAAAGAGACCAGTAAAACATGAGTAGTATATGAACGCACTCACCACAATCAGGCCCTTCTTTGTCATCAGTAACAATGTATTGGTGGCCTTGAGATTCAAGCCACTCCCTTATGCCCAAAGCTCCCTCTGCACAACCAAGAAAGTTCGGATTCATGGCGGCATACTCGTTGGCCTTATAGAACACACCCACGATCTTCTTACTACCAGGCGAGGCCTGCAGGGCAAGGAATAAACCCAAATCAAGGAAAATTGAAATAAAATTGCCTGCAAAGACATCGATATAAGATCGATCTAAACTTCTGAAAAGATCAACATTGCCATCGGAAAGAATAGGAAGATGGATGGCTAAGGCTAAGGGATATTAAAAATAATAAGCTAAATTCCAAGATAAACACGGAGGCGCTATTAGGGAGGCTGTGGATTTAATCCAAGAGTTTCAACTTCTCAACTAAATCGACTGCCAACAAAAAGAAAAAAAAAAGGGTGAAAAAAACACTAGTAATGATTCATGGAGCAATCAAAAGACTAGGGTACAGAAAACCTTCAAAAGCACCACATAATAATAATTATAAAATCAAAACTCACATTTTTTATATCTATTTGGGCTGATGTTATATCATGTCTCCCCAAACAAAAGTAAAGGGTACCCAGTACCCAAAATCTGATGATAGATGATCATCCAAAATTAGATCAGTTTACGACTAACCCGTTAAAATTTTCAATCAAATCAGTCATGAATTTCCGAACAGAACACGCCCAAATGATGAGCTAAATCAGATTAGAAACCACCAGACAGAAAGAGAGAGGGAGGGAAAGAGAGAGAGAGAGAGAGAGAGAGAGAGTGAAGGCGTCCATGATCACAATGATCATAATGAAGCGAAAATTAAAGCATTTCGATATGAAAATTAACATGGATTAGCGTACATGAAGGTGCCTGCTGAGAGCAGATTGGGAAGAGAGGCCAGTAGAGCTGAGGGCTCTAGACCCAATTACCGCAGCAGCTTTCCTCATCGCCATTGACGTGTTTCTTTATGATACGCTACAACAGAAGAAGAAGAAGAAGAAGAAGACTGACCGCAGCAGTTAAGTAAGCAATTAAGACTGGCCTTAAAGTTGGTTCTTATCCTTGTAATCTAACCCCTTTATATAGATAAATTTTTTTTTTTGGTTTTTAAAATCCAAAGCCGATTTTTCCCATCTTTGACCGTGAAGAGGTCTCGGATAAAAATAAAAAATAAAAAAATTTAAAAAAACACTGCGATCAGTTGTTGATATTCCTACCTTTTCTGCTGCAGTAGCTGGCGGCCAGGCGGGTCCATAGCGTTTATCAGCCTATGGAGCTGACAGTTGTACGAGTAAAAATAAAATAAAAAAGCAAAAAGAAAAACTTAAATTCACAATTACCATTAGAACATCTTATGAAACATCCCCATTAATTCAATAATTATATAAATAATATAATTATAAAACTTATTTTAGCACTTTTATTTAGATAAACTTATTTTATTTTATTTTTCAGTTTCTACCAATTAAGTGTGTTTTTAATATTTAAAATTTTTGGAGGCATAATTACATTCAAATTAAAAACTAAGCGGAGCCTTGATTTTTTTTTTTTTCGAATTTTTATAAATGAAAGTCTGAAGCCGGCGGTCCAATTTCAAATGCAGTTGGACGTCATTTGGTAGTGCAATTAAAATTAAAAAAATAATTAAATTGTAGTTTATTTTTAACTGAATGACATGCTGGATATATATATAGTATATGTGATTTTATTTTATTTTTAGTTTATAACATTTCTAAGATCAAGGATAATTTTGTCAAGTTAATCAGTGACGGCTGATAGACCCATCACTTTTCAATTATTATAATCTGACATTACATTTGAAATAGAGGTGATAATTTGTATCATAAACAGATCGTATCGTAAATAAGTCATGTCATATATATTATAAACGGATTATGTCATAAATAGATCATATAATAGTTGTATTTATAATTATACATTTATATATGACTTATTTAATTTTTTATAATCAAACTTTAAAATAGTTTTTATAAAAATATTAATAAAATTATAAAAATATTAAAAACACATTAATTTTTTAAAAATTATCTTTAAAAATAATAAAAATTATATTATTAATAAATATATAAATTTTAAATTAACTTATTTATAATTTATCTCTCAACTTATTTATAATTATCGTTAAATATGTCATTTTTAAGTTATCAGGTTAACTTATTTATAGCATGTATTTGATTTTATCTAACCATGTTTGACTTATTTTAGCTCAAATTCATTTATTTTAAACTTAAATCCATTAACTTCTTATCATGTTTGTGTCGGATTATTATGTCGTGTCACAAATTATTATCTCTACTTTACAACACTAAGTTTTGTTTGGGATCTCCATCACTTCTTTAAGTTAATTTTATAATAACATATGTGCCTTCAATTTTTATTTACATTGTGATTGATAGTGATTTAAGTGATTAATTTCATTAATTTCCTATAACTTTGGCATTTGCAACAAAAATTTGTGACTTACGATATATTTGTGTTAGAAAATTATAATTAAGTATCTCCAACTCATATCAATTTTGGCATGAGTTAAAAAATCAATCCACATCAAAAGCCCCATCATCTTTTGACTTTTGTCCCCCGCTCTAGATGGTGGGGCACCGTACCACCCCACAAAGACGGAGGGACACATTTTGTAAAATTTTTTAATTAATGTTTTATTTTTTTTTCTTTTTATAATACATTATTTATATTTATATTTAGGGTAATATATTTATCTTATCTTTTTAAAATTCATAATTTTTATCTATAATTAACGTGATATTTATATGGCCTTTTCTTTTTTCTTTGTTTATTTCCTTTTTCTTTAATAATTAGCGTAATATTTACATTTTTACATTGTATTATTTTATGATTTTATAATATAAATTTTATTTTAGTATAATTTAATACAAGAAATTTTAGTTTAATTTAATACATTCAATTTTAGTATAATTTAATACATTCAATTTTTTTTATAATTTATCTTTTGATAATTAATATATTATCTTTGTTGTATGAAAATTAATTTAATATTATAGTAAAGTCATAGGTTTGATTATTTTTATTTATTTATTTACTTGGTATAAAAAATATATAAAATAAAATAAGAAGAAATACTCTAGTAAGATTTATTTTTAGAGGAAAAAAATGATATAGATGAGTTGGAGATGAGCTTAAATTTAAAGAGATGTAAGGGCTTGTGGTAACTCTACTTCTTAAGTATTTATTGCTTATTTGTTAAGATTTTTTTATAGTAGAACTAATTAAATAGGAGCTTATATTTTATAAAGGGTTTGATAATAATAACATAAAAAATTCTTATTTAAAAGTAGTGTGTTTATTAAGCAAGCTTGACAAACTTTTATTTTTCTCTTATTATATGAATAATTTAGGTCATTTGAATAAAAATTATTGATTTTATGTCAAAAAATTATTTATAAATTTAATCATGTTACATAATAAAATTATTAATGATGTAAATCTGAATATTTAGTTATATTCTCTGTATTTTTACTTATTGAAACTAACATTTTAAATTTATTTAATTCAATATTCTCATTTCGAGAATATTTAATTTTAAAAAGTTTTAAATAGCTTAGTATTATAGCAAGTTAAAAACTAATTAGTTTATATTTTAGTTAATAAATAAATAAAATTTTTAATTACAGGATTAATGAATACAAATAATTTGATTTTGATGAGCATATAAATCAAAATACTTTAGTTAAAATTAGATTGAATTAATTATTTTAAATAGCTTAAAAAGGCTATTTTGGATAATTTAAAAAAAAATTATGTCTATTTTGAAAAGTAACAAAACCTCTTTCCGCTCCTCTTATTTCAAAAAAGCAAAAAAAAAAAATTACTTTTTATTTAAGAGATATTTCGTCTATTTCATTAAAAAAAAACTTTAAAAAGAAGAGAAAAAAATTAAGCTACTAAATACTCTAATTTTTTAAAAGTTTTTTTTAATAAGACTTATTCAAATATTGGAAAGCGTGGATAAGAAAAACTTTTAGTGAAAAAAAACATTTCCTCTTAAAGCTATTTTCAAACAATACCTTAGTTATGTTCCATGCGGAGTATCTCTCATCATCCAAAAAAGTCTTCCTTGGTCTGTAATTTTGTGATGAGCTTTTATGAATATTTAAATATGTGAAATCTTCCTTGAAAGATCTGTTTTTCATATAATGGGACTTAAAGGAGGGCTCCTCAAACCACTATGTCTAAAAGGTGTCACTTTTTACTATTGGTTTAGGTTTTTCAAATTATATAATTATGAAAAAAAGTATTAGGTGTCGACGACTCTATTTTGTAAATCAATTTCAAATTGAATAGGTTTTCTTCCTAATCAAAACATATGAAAAGACATACCGTTTTAGGCATGGGCAAGAAGCTTTAAACTAAAGAGAAAAATAGAATCCTTGAAACTATGTTGGATGTTGGTCATGTTTGTAGACTCCCTCATATTATAACATTAAACCAAATTTGAATTTTTAAAAGGGAAAACAGCTTAGAATGTGTGAGGTAAAAATTTAAAATTAAAAACAAAAACCCTTTAAAACCTATTGTATCGTCAAGGTGTATGGGCCACAACATTTGATGTAATTGAACTATTTTTTAGTTAAATCTTATGTTTGACTACAACATCATAAGATAAATATTTAGTCGAACTTATTTTTTATCCTATAAATATAGAATTAAACAAATTCATTTAAAATGATATAGCTTATTAACATCTAATCTAACCTTATCTCATCTTATTTTAAAAAAAAAAAAACATATATCAAACAAACCCTTATAACACAGAAAAATAATATCTTATATAACATATAAAGTAGTGAAGTTGGGTAAAATTATCTTCAAGATTACAAGTCGTTTATAAATGATGCCATTTTATCTTCTTGAATTTTAAATAACAAAACCAATGATAAAAGCGCATACTAGAGAAAATCAAAAAAGAAAAGGAAAAGAAAAGAAAAAACCCCTGATATTAAAACTAAATTCTTACTTAAGTAAATGACAATAGGACTATCTAATGATAAACTCAATTAGTGAACTTTTTCACTTGCCACTTATGCCTATCAAACAACTCTTTCAAGGGACTTTGACACTATTGGAAAAATGTTATTCATATTGTAAAAAGGTTTACCTAAATATAACTATATACAGTTATAACATTGATTGATAATACTAAATATGCTGTTATAGTTATAACATTTATAGACTTTTATGAATAAATACACAATTTAAGATGTATAACACTCACTTAATAGTTGTGTGAGTGTTCAAAATTATATATAAACTGTTATAGTACACCTACACACATAGACTTTGTTAAAATAATTAATCTACATTTACCACTATTTGACAAAAATGTTACACTTCATAATACATCACCTATTTATTTAATGATTGTGAATTTTACAACTACCTAAATTATACTAACAACAATAGTGGTATTTATATACGTGCATTACATCTAATTTTTATTTAAAAAATAATTCAGATCAAACATTTTTATCAAAATATCATTATATTTTATGTATTTTAATATAATTAAATTATAAAAAAAATATTTTAACAAATTTAATAAAGCAGAATAAAAAGTAACACTTAGAAGTTAAAAGAAAAAAAAATGAAAACTTGTTTAAAAAACCTAAAATAGAAACTAATAATTAGTTATTCACAATATTATTATTTTGATACTGTCAACAATAAAATTAATTTTTTAAATTAAGTATACACAAACTTTTAAAGGGTGCTTTTAAGTGAAAAAAGGATTTACTTTATATATATAATTACCAATCTTAAAAAATGTGCAAGATATTAATATTTTTAATAAGTATATATGTAAAATCTTACATATAATTATAAAATTTGTAGTGTGACTGACTTTCCCCTTTTTCCTTTTTTTCCTCATTATTTTAATTTTTTTGGATGTATCCATCTAGCAGCCCCATGTGAGTGGAAGTCCTCGTCTAATTAATCCATCAAATAAAAAATATTTTTAATTTTATCAATTTCATATAAAATCAAAAATAAAATATTCAAATAAGCATAATTTTTTTCATTTTAATTCCAATTTTCACAATTTAAATAACATTAAAAAAGGAAAGAAAAACCTTTCTAATGGATCTTGAATAACTTAGAGTAAGATTTAAATGAAAAAGTTATAATTCTTTAAAGTTGTAATTAATTAATTGTGGAATTCAAATAGTTATAATTTTCTTATTTTAACTTTTATTTGAGTGATTCAAAATGTGTTAGAAAGTGAATAAAAGAACTTTCTAATGAATTTTAAATTATTCAAATCAAAGTTAAAAGAAGATAATTATGGTCATTTGAATTTATTAACTGCATAGTTATTAATTTTAAATAATCATAA
Source organism: Tinospora cordifolia (assembly GCA_030144865.1). Classification (NCBI taxonomy): domain Eukaryota; kingdom Viridiplantae; phylum Streptophyta; class Magnoliopsida; order Ranunculales; family Menispermaceae; genus Tinospora; species Tinospora cordifolia. The sequence continues at coordinate 18,436 of JAJIYU010003942.1, forward strand.
GTTTATTATTTTAACTCTACTTTGTGCGATTAAATATTCCTTAAAAAGATCTTTCCAAGAAATCTAAAATCACTTAAAATTAAAATGAAAAAGCTATGGACATTTGAAATTACTATCCGCATGGTTAAATTAGCTCCGTGATTAATTATTTAATTGCTTAGTTAAAAATTTTAAATGACTACAACTTTCTCATTTTAACTTCGATTCAAGTGATCTAAGATTGGAAAGATGACGAAATATTTTTTTTTCAAACAAATCTTGAATTATTGAAATTAAAGTTAAAATAAGAAAGTTACATCTATTTGAAGTAACTAATCAATTGGTGACTTAATTAACTATGTGATTAATAATTTAATCACTCAGTTACTTAATGAACCGCTTGATAGTAACTGAGTTATGGAGTTAAAACTGCACAATTATTTCAAATGGCTAAAAATATAATTTTTAATGCCCAATTAATTAATTGACCACGCGATCAGTAACTTTAAATAGTCATAATTTCTTATTTTAACTCATTTTTTTTTTCAAAGCATCTTGAATCACGCTATTTTGAGTTAAGATGAAAAAGTTATAATAATTTGAAATAACTAACCAATGGAGTAATGAATTAATGGTATAGTTAATAACTTTAAATTGTTAGAGTTTTTTCATTTAAGCTTTGATTTAAATTTTTTTTTTTTTTTGAAAAAATCTTTTTGTTCTCTTTTCAATCCAATTTGAAAAGTTGAAATCAAAATTAAAACAAAAAAGTTATAATCTTTTCAAATTATTAATCATGCTGTTAATTAATTAACAGTGGACTCAAATGACTATTAACTTTATTATTGTACTCTGATTTTAGTAATTTTAGATACCTTAAATGATTTTTTTGCCCTCTTTTTAATATTTCTTAAATCACTATAATCAGAGTTAAAATAAAATTAATACGTACATTTAAATGTATTGCTACTGATTTTTAATGAAAGTGTAAAATAAAAAATAGAAATTTATGATTTGAGGAATTAATTAGATCAGGATGTCTTGCCCTAATTTTTAAAATTGAAGGACATCTGCTCCAATTCTTAAATATTATATCATTTTATCTCTAAAAACCCCAATTGAAAATTAGGATTCCAGTTAGTGGGAATAATAAAATAATTGAATGACATAAAAAGAAAACAATTAAAAATATGACTCTTGCTTTTATCTCTTTAGAAGGGTCCACCACCCATTTGCTGGCTGCAAAGGATTGCTCAAAATTGGACAATTTCGATGCGACACGGGACCTGCATTGGTCAATAACGGTGTCGGTTTGCAGCAAAGTTGTCTAGTGCTACTCAAACTGGTGCAGGCTTTTTCTGAGAATAAAAAAAAAAAAAAAATAGAGGAAATGGAGTGTTGAGTTACAAATTTGGATTCAGCTTGTATTAGTTGTTTTTTAATTTTAAGAAATTCATTTCAAACCCTAAGACCTTACTGGTCCTAAAGACCAGACACATCAACAAGATCTCATTAAAATCTTCTCCGCCTAACCAAAAAGATAGTTTGGTTTGCTCAACCGTGATATCATTAAAATCTTGTGAATTTTTTGTTTCTGTGGTTACTATAATGTTTTTGTGTATACTATATGATACTGTTTGCTAGTTTTGGTTTTGGCTACCATGCTTCTTATATATTAAATATATTAGGTTAATAGGCAAAAAAAAAATCTCAACTTACTTACTTTTTTTGTAAATTAATCCGAACTTTTCAAATTAGCAAAAATTTTTATCCTATATACCATTCACACAAATGACTGCTTATGTCACACTTATGTTGTACATGACATGGTATAAAATATATTTAAAGAGTTGTCATTTTAGCTCAATAAAAAGCTTCAAGGAAAAAAATAAGCCCATATAAGCTGTAATTCAAAAAATTTTTAGAAACATGTAAAAAATGTCACATCTAATGCAAATCATTGCCAAAAAAAGGGCAAAACGATAGTAATGGACGAGGAAAAAACAAATGCAGAGAAGATTTGAAAAAAAAAAAAAAAAAAAACAAAAGGGGAAGGAAGGAAGAAAAAGAGAAGAAAAGAAGAATACAGGAAGGACGGAAGAAATTAGGAAGAAGAACAAAGGGAAAATGCAATGGATTGTATGCATTAGCTATTCATTCTTCCGTTCTTAACCTATAAAGATGAACACAAGCAAGAAAATATTGTATGAATCGCAAAACTAAAACACCTGCTCCAATTATAAGCCCTGACTTTTTTTTTTTTTTTGGTTATTTTGCTTACAATTGACAAGTAATTTCTCTAAGTATTTCAAATCTAGTATTTTTTAAGAAAAAAAATTATTTATTCATTGTTCCAATCAAAATGCTTCTTGTCAATGGATTTTGGAATTAAATGATTTGATGAATTGCTCTCACATTTAAAACCTTATCCACATAAAGATTATTCCATTGTACTGTTATGTGAAATTTACATGAAAGATTTGCTTGAACAAAACCAGCTTATTTGGTTGGTTTAGATTCCCTTGACCAAAATTAGCTTATCCCAATTCATTATAAGAATAACATTTTTTTTTTTTTGTAATTTTTATCCATTGGTTCTATAAAATTTCCTCACATTTTTATTTAAATTCCTTTCATTGCAAATTTGACTATGTTAGTCGTTAGAAGCATGATGATGTTGATGTGCCAAGAAGTGGGAACAGAGACATAGAGTATTATAATGTTGGTATGGCTAATTTATGAAATTGGTACCTTTACATTTCAAGATAAGGGAAGGCAATAGCTTGCAAGATTTTAGGGGAAACTAAAACTTAGATTTTGGCCCTTTATAAGTTATATAGGAGAGAATGATGCCTTTAGGCATTGAAGAAAGAAACCCTTTAAACTTGTTGTAACGACCCACACTATCAGACACCAAGTTGACAGATTCGATATGTATTTTCATGTATTTTAGTTTTCATTGATTTTTTCTTCATTTTTTGATTTTATATAATTAATGGAGGAAATCATAAATAATTGGGAAAGAAATTCTGAAAAATTATGGAAAATTTTGAAAAAAATTAGAAAAATTATTTTGAATATTAGAAACATTATAAAATTGCAATTGGGCTAAAAAAATAAACATAAATGCTCAATTTGCTAATCTATTAATTATTTTGTATTTAAATGGAAAGAATTATGAAAAAAATTCAAAAAAAGGAAAAAAAATAAATACTAGAAATAATATTTAAGTATGAGAGTGACATGTTGATGATTAAAAATGTCCAAAATTAATTTACTAAAAAAACTATTTCCAAAAAAAAATAAATAGGCCAAAAATCTTGAAGTTAAAATTATATATAGATATATATATACATACACACACACGCGCACGCACATATATATATATATATATATATATTGATTTGATTATTAAAAAAATGCATTAGTTGACTAAGTTCAAATAATTAACTTTATTGGGATAGTAGAGAACATGTGTGCATATTGGCTAAATTGTGTTCACTTGGATTATCACTTTAATAAGTGGGTGCATGACACATGACAACTCTTGCCATGTCAACGAGCACACATTCAAGTTGAATACATGGCAATGTCTCTTTAAAAAAAACTCTTTTAGAAACTTAGGTAAAGACAAAAAAGATGACCTCAAAAAAATAAAAAAAAATCTCAAAAAAATTCAAGAAAACCCATATAAAAAGGAAAATTAAATAAAGTATCTCAATCATGAATCCATCTACACCAAACCACAAGAGAGAGAAAGGGAGGCCATTAGAGCTTCTTTTAGAGCTTGGATTTGGACAAGAAGGGGTGTGAAATTGAGCTTGAGCAAGAAGAAGAAATTGAAGAAAACATTGAGTTGCATAACATAGCTCACAACAAGTCGTTTGGAGGTGATGAATGACTCATTGTGCTCAAGATTTCCATAGTCCATGCATGTCATATATGAGAGGTAACACATGCTCGTAAACATCTCTACATAATTGTCTATGAATTTCATGTTTTAGTTGTGAATTTTGATGAAAAAAATTGTGTCTCTTGGCCATAGCGAAAAAGGTGACAAGCCATGGTGATGATCTCTAATGGTGTTCACGGTGAAATTGAGTTGTTGACCAAAGTGATTCAAGCAAGGGAAAGAGGGTTGTTGGAGGTGAAAGGGTGAAAAAACAACTAAGGTATAAATTTTATTTTAATTTGATTGTTAATGCTATGAAATTTGTTTCGTGACTAGAGTCGTCTATCATGAATTTACAATTGATTTTCCATGATAGAATTAAGATGTTTCAAATTTGAAAAATTAAATTCTTGGTTGAATTTTTAATTTAAATAGTGGTTTTGAAGTAGATTTCAGTTGAAAATCATACTAGGACATTTGTTGATTTTAGGGATATGTTGTATGAAATGTATACCCTTGAAAATTCATAAAATTTAGGTGTATGTGACTGAAAAATAGTGTAATATTCCTGAGAATTTTAATTGGTTAATTTTTGAATATACTTTGAATGATAAACCATGTCATAGAAACTTATATAATCAATGGGTGATATATAGATGTGTTTAAGGAAGAAATTATATATAAATGACCTCGTAAGTTGCTAGATTTTTTTTTCTTAAATTCAAGTAAGAAAATGAGATAGAAACTTATATGATCAATGGGTGATACATAGACGTGTTTAAGGAAGAAATTATATCAAAATGACACTTGTAAGTCGCTAGATTTTTTTTTCTTAATTTCAAGTAAGAAATTGAGAGTTAGATGTGTATATTTTAATGTAATTATGTGTAAAATGTTGATGAATTAATTTGGGTATAGTTGAGTAAATGATTTATATGATTCGACAATGAAAAAATTGGAGAAAGTGGGAAATTTGGTAAATTTGAAATTTAGTTAAATTGTTAGGTGTTTTATGAAATTAAAATTAAATATGATTAGACTATTTTGGACATAATTTAATCTATATGAAATAAATCTTATGATAAGGGGAGTGTATTCTTGAATTAATTAAGCATGTGGTGTATGTTGGGTATATATTTGTGCCTTTATAGACTATTAAAATTGATTGAAATTAGAGTGATTAACATGCATTCAGATAAGTTAACTCACTGTCTTGAATAATTTGGGTGAGTTTATGTTACATGTTTAAGTTAAATTAAGTGGTTATTGTTAGTTGCATTACATATTAATATTATTGTATATATTTTGTATATATTTTGCATGAGTTTAGGTAGAAAATAGGATTTATTTCTTTATAATTAGGTGCGCAAACATTTATAGGAGCATTGTATGTAATTATGTATTTTGAGAATTTAAATATAGTTTTTATATATTTAAATTTGTGATTTAATGCTCGAGGAAGGTCTTCTATTATTTATGCAGGTTTGGAATAATTGAGAACGTGTATATATAAGGATAAAATAGGAACATGGCTTCACCAGTGCAAAAATCTAATAAATGAAGAATGAGAAACACATTATGGATCAAACAGCAAACTCCACATTACGACCCAAAACAAAACCCAGTCTAGCCCAAAATGAATTGTGATAGGTGGAGTGGCAGAATCGTAAATACGTTAAATAGTAGATGGCTCGACAAGAAAGAAGATTTGGAACACGATTTGTGCGCAATTGAGAATATCATGATTTGTAAATAGAAGCCAAAAACAAAGGGCATGATTAGCATCATATTTGGAACATGAATTGTGTGATGGCAAAATCGTAATTAAGAAGAAAAGCAAGGGTTGATGGGAAAAAGACAATACAAGAGCAAAAAAATGGGTTGTTTCAGGACTGCAATCTTGACAGTGTGGACCACGGTCTTGCGTGATGAATTATGGGCACAGTGTATGAAAATCCAGTGAAACTAGTGTGAAACTACGTTGATCTTTTATTTTATATGAAACGTAACTTCAGACATTTCATTAGAAATGATTTATGAACGTGACTTTGAAGAAAAAGATTTTAACAGAAGGAAATAATTTTAAATAGCATCCCGATTCTCAACAGGCGATGATCCACATGTGAGGTAACACGTGACAGGAAGTCTGGTTAAAAATTGGAGTGTTACACACTAATTCTAAGCTCCATACTGTGTTTCTCTAACATCTCCTTGCAAACGAAGAGGAAGAGAAGTGATGTTGAGTTTTGATCACAGATATGAGAATCTTGAGAAACTCATGTAACGCCCTGCCTTCCAAGTCTCATCTTCCACGTCATCTGACAGTTCATCTTTCTTTGATCAAAAATCTTGGGATGCCCGGGAGACGGGCCCATGCTACATTTTCTTCTTCTTGGACCCAAATCCATTAGGGTTCATGTGTACATTAGTCTATATACCAAATAACATCATGGTAAATAAAATTCTTCATTTAGTCATTCGAAAATTTCGAGTACAATAATCCATTACAGCGAAAAATAAATTCAAAGCTGAAATACATGATTTAGTTTGGGCCGATGCGCCCTATATTGAAATAAATAAAACTTTCAATAGATAAAACTCATCGCAAGCTGATTAATTCCATGTGATGTGAAAAATAAGGGGTGAGCTAAAAAAACCAGTAAATCATTCCATCTATTTAATCTATTATTTCAACCAGACAATGCAAGCGAATCAAACACTTTCAGAGATTAATTCGATTCAACCAATATATTAATTCAGTCATAATTTAGGCCGAACGAGAATTCCCTCTGTGCTCCAGATCTAGGTAGAGAGATCAATTTTGAAACTCAAACCCATTTCCAGTAGGATCATTCTTGAAACCCGTTCCATGCTGGTGTCAGTATTGACAGCCAGTTCCAATTCTACATAGAACACAGAAAGTCTCCCGTACCGGTACGTGGTTAAACTCTTATTTAATCTGATTTTCGTGTGCAAGAGCATAGTAAATAAATATTTCGACCACAATTAAACATACCAACCGTATAACATGACAAATCCACATAAGCACATATTTTCGATTTCTGGTGTAGAAGATCGTACGAGACGCGACTACAGAGCATACTCTCTTGGTCATGCAATATGATAATTGAATGACATAAATGCAAAAAACAAGAATAAAAACATAAAAGATCAAGCTAACCAACCAAGCAAGTATCATCTAAGTCAAAATAATAAATTAAAAGAAAGGAAAGAAACTCACATCGAGATCGCTTCCTAAATTATTTGTAGCACTTCGTGGCTACTACTTCGCGAACTATTTAAAA
>JAJIYU010003943.1:0-25434 GCA_030144865.1 Tinospora cordifolia
CGCACATTTAACATTGTGAATTTAGAAAGTTGATTCAAATGATGGTTATGCCGTTGTTTCTCATACCCGCGCTATTTCTCTCTTTCTCTCTCTCTCTCTCTCTCTCTCTCTTTTTGTGTCTGCGAACCACGGGATTTAGACCAAGATCTCAATTATATCGTATGATATATCGATCCAAATAACTGACTTTTAGTTGTAAGTTATCCATTTTGTTTTCATCTAAAGTGTGTTAGGTTGCTTCGCATGGGATGTCCTGGGGCATCTCATGTTGTAATTTCATCATTGTTCGTTCTCGTTAGGTTGGAGTATTTGGCTTTTTTCTTCTTTGCACCTGTTCATGCTTCGGTGACCTATCGAGTTTTAGTTCCTAAACTCAAGACAAGTATAAAAGCTAGAAAAGAGAAGGTATAAGACTCTTTGAGAGGAGCACGTCCTCTTATGTTTTTGACTGTTACTATAAGATATTTCAAGGTTCATTTGTGAAAAAGGAGAAGAAAAATCGACTGATATTTATAGCCTTGGCCATACTTAACTAATTTTGTTTAATATGAATTAACACAATAAGCAATAACATGTCATTAAAAAGTATAACTTTTTTTATACACAATAACATTCTAACTCCATGACCATGACCTAGTTAAAGTGTAACAACTAATGTATTTGGATGAATTTTGTGATCAACAAATAATATTAAATGATCTTTTAAATTCAATATAGCCTTTTCAGGAATAAATTCATATATCAAAAGAATGGGATGCATTTAATTTCTCAATTTGGTAAATATTATTAAATAAAAATGCGAATTGAGTTAATTCTCAGATATTCACATAGTAAATATTTTATTTTTAGTCATTAGCACGCTTTTCAATTATTAGGAAAAAAAAAAGGGCAACGTCGGCACATATTATTGCATGGCATCCGCAAACGTTATTCCTCAGTGCATTCGTCAGGAGCGTGAAACGTGGCCAGTGTGAAAAAGAGAGTCACTTGAAACGAGTCAAAGCTACGTAGAAAATCAGAAAATACAAACGCTGATGAAGCCTTTCTCGACCGCCTGATGCTGCGTAGTTTTCTGCATTGTTGCGTACTTTCTACACACACCCAGCGTCTCCGTCTCGCTCTCGCTCTCTCGCTCTCTCTTTTCTTTACCGTTTACGAAGGCGTACACAACTTAAAAAAAGTTCACTCACACACACACACATAAAAACTCTCAATTCTCTCTCCTCTCCTCTCTCTCTCTCTCTATCTCTCTCTTTCTTTTGAGAAACCTAAACCCACGCGCCCTAACGCTTATTCTTCATCTTCTTCCCCCTTCTTTTCAAAATCTCTCCACATTTCTCTTCTCTCTCATAGTGGCTCGGGCGAGAAGAGAATACACAGTGCGGTGAGCGCTAGGTCTTGAGTTTTTTATTTTTTCTTCCATCTTCGACGTTTGGAGGTTTGAAATTCTCCGTGGATGTTCTAGGGTTTCTTGGAACTGATTTCTTGTTGTATTTTTGCGGTTTCTAGGGTTTTCTGCCTCTTTAAGAGATCGGTTCAGTCTTAGCGGAAGAGAAGTAGTTTGTCTAGTGTTTTTGCTATTTTGAATATTGTTCTATGGCGGCCGAGAAACTCAGGGACTTGAGCCAGCCGATCGATGTTGCCTTGCTCGATGCTACTGTTGCTGCTTTCTATGGCACGGGATCTAAGGAGGAGGTGAGCGGATTTTCTTCTTCTTCTTCGTATTATTATTATTATTATTATTTTTTGATTTTGTTGTTGCATTTTTTTTTTTTTTTGAATTCGTTAGCGTTTGCTCGAGGTCATTTGCTGCGTTGGTTTTAATTAAACTAAGAAAAAATAATCCTTTTATGCTCCTTTTCTGTTGCCTTTGTTTTTTCGTTGGCATTTTTCTATATAGTTCGTTGATACAATCAGTCTTCAACGGAACATAGTATTTGATCATTGGTTGCGAGTCAATTAACTAGATAGTAGTTTGGTTCAGAACTGGCATCACCATTGTCATTGCCTGTGTTGTGTCACCATCTATGCTTTATTACAACTGTCCAGGCCAACATATGAAGTTGAAATAGTTAGTAGGCTGTTTTTTAAAGCTGTGATTCAATTAGGCCTTTATGTCCGTATATCCCTGCATTTTCTGTTCTCATCTTGTCAATTTTATCTCATTCTTCATCATGCCACTTTCCTTTCTTGTGAGGTAGAGATATTTCACATTATCTGTTCATTACCTACTGGTTGTAGAAAGGGCAGAAAATGAGGGAAAAAATACTAATGACCCTTTTTGCACCTCCCTCCAGTTTTGCAATCGTTAAGGGAACACTTCAGTTTTTAGCATAAAGGAAAAGAACTTGTCAAGTGAGACTAAACGGATGCAGGATAGCTCTCTGATCCAGCATCTTGTTTTTGAGCACTTGTTGCTTCAAACAATTTTGGGGTATTCTTGAACAGGAAGCTTTTCAAACTTGTAAAATTATTTGGGGCTGTCATTCTGTCAGAAGCTTCTTGGTCTCACAAGTGGGAAATGGTTGCTGTGTTAGGAAGTAAAATCATTCGGCTGTTAGTCACATGTTTATGGATTCTTCACGGGGATAAAAACAGAAAAATACAAGAGAGAACCTATGATATGTATATTTATCATCATCAATAACACCTTGCCCTGATTACTAAACTTGGAATTATGAATTCTATTTTTCATTCTTCTTGGTCGATTATACTTTCTACAATGAACTGGTCATTTGCTTATGCTTTCCAATCATTGGCATAGATAGAGTTTCACCATGGGCCAATAATCTAAACTCATTGAATGAGATCGGGTCCATGATTAGACTGATTAATGGTTAACATTATTTTACTCTATCCATTAATCTTGCGACCAACCTTGACTGCGGCGTGTCACTTTTTAAGAAATACAGTTAACTCTTGACTTTGTTTGGTAGTAGCGTTATTTCTACATTAAGGTCTCTGAAATAATTTCATATTATATGTATATAACTTAGACAGTTTATATATTTATTTTTAACCTTGATTTTAAAAATTTCTGGAGACTATTCTCTTGTTTTGGTGTGTGACACATAAAATGGTTATCTTTGCTTAAAAAAATCACCTCTGTAACATTTGTTAATTGGAAGAAACCATATGTTCCTCTGTATTATGTGCATATATATGTGCAACATTTCTGGGGTGTTTTTTTTTTGATTATTAAAAGTCTTAAACTCTTATTCAAATTTTTGGTCCTTATCATGTAATTGGTTAGTCAACTTTGCTTGAACATCATGTTTTCTTTTCATTGTTACTTTGGTGCAGAGAACAGCTGCAGATCAGATTTTGCGGGAGTTACAGAACAACCCTGATATGTGGCTGCAAGTAGTGCATATTCTGCAGAACACTCAGAATTTGAACACTAAATTCTTCGCCTTACAGGTTGGTCTAAACAAATGTTGATTTCCTTTGATGGATAAATTATCTATTTGCAGCAAAATATAATTCTGTTTTTGGTTTGCCATAGAGGTATCTTAACATTGTTTATGGTTGTATGGAGGAACCTTAATTAATTCTATTTTTTTCATCTCCACCTATTGTAGTAGTGCCTTGTCTTTTAAGTTTTTCTTCCTGAAAATGTATAACGAATTGTGGAGAACTAGGTAATTTTTTAGTTTTCCATTTGAATTTCTACATTTATTATGGGATTCATTTACTGTATCAAGGTTGTATTGTGCTTGTTTTGGTACATTTCTTTGCTGCACGGTACTTGAAAACATGTAAATGTAACCCCCCCCTCTCCCCAAAAAATAACAAACACACACATGCAAAAAAAAAAAAAAAAAGAAAAGAAAAAAGTGTGGCATAAATGTTGTTGGTGGGAGCTGTGAGTAGTACTGTCCTTTTATTGTGGTCAAATTATCATATAGGACCAATTAGGTAAACATTTTCTCCTTAGAATAATTTATGTTTTGGTTGCATCAATATGATTAATGACTTTCATCCTTTTTTGATTTTCTGTATATTTGCTAATAGCCAACTATTCCTATATTAGTGTGGTACTTAGTTTTGATGTTCAATCTTTTAAAAAACTTTTTAAGTCGATTTTTTTAGTGGATACCTCAATTTTCTGCACTCATAGAATGTGAGGCTTTACATATTATCTGTTTTTGTTTGTATTTTATGAGGTTTTTTTAAGAAAGTTGTATGTTCATGTTTTGATTGAAAGATGAAACCATTACTTATTTGTCCATGAATTGAATTGTTCTTATCTTTTTTGCTCTATTTGCATTTCACAGGTCTTGGAAGGTGTCATCAAGTATAGGTGGAATGCGTTGCCTGTCGAGCAACGTGATGGAATGAAAAATTACATATCCGAAGTCATCGTGCAGGTTAGCAAGTTATCTCATACTGAGTATTATACTATTTCAAGTTCCTTACAACTATTTTGTAGTGTTTGATGGTTCCTCATTATCTTATGTTTTTGTTTCAAATAGCTTTCCGGTAATGAAGCTTCATTTCGGCGAGAAAGGCTTTATGTCAACAAACTCAATGTTATACTGGTCCAGGTTATTTCAGTCTACTACTGTTTCTATTTTTACCTGGACTATGATTAGCATCCTGGAGGCAAACCTTGCTTACTTGAGATTATCTATTTTATGCCACAACTTCGCTTACTTTTATCCCATATGTGGTCATTTTTAGGCATCTTGGAATTATTGTTTTATTGGGGTCTATTTTGAATATTGTATAGAGAATTATTCTTCTGATTCTTGAATTGATGTATATTTCTGCCTTCACCATGTTCTATTGAACTGTTTGAAGACGTTTGTTTTTTCTTTAAATGTAGATTTTAAAACATGAATGGCCTGCCAGATGGCGAAGCTTTATTCCAGATCTAGTTTCAGCTGCTAAGACTAGTGAAACAATATGTGAAAATTGTATGGCTATATTGAAGGTAATATTGGTTTTTCTATTTCTTCTTGGCAAAGTAGTTTCAACATTCAAAGATGTGTAATATACTTACAATGGGCCTCTGTTTCTCAGCTTCTGAGTGAAGAGGTTTTTGATTTTTCAAGGGGAGAGATGACACAACAAAAAATCAAGGAACTGAAGCAATCATTAAATAGGTAACAATATGATGATATTATTAGCTTCAATTATCATTGTACATGAGTTGTCAGTGATATTTGTGTCCAATAAAAGGAACTTGATTGATATTTGTCTATAGAAGTGGAGTGATATATCATGTGCGCATGAAATAAAAGCAATTCAAACTTGAAAAAATTTACTAACCAGAGCTTGCCTATTTGGGCGTAGTACATTTGCAACTGATGAGGTTTATTGGGTTAAAAATATGGTAACCTGAATAGTGAAGTCATTTCTCATGTCCAAAGTGCTGAATTTCACACATATTTGATATTCACCTAACTCTAAGGCTCATCAATCTGGGATTAGGTAGATTGGTTATAATGGTAGGAAGGGAAGAGAGGTGTATAGGGGGAGAGGGAGAGCTTCGTTGCCTTCATCTTTATGCATGACGGGAGTTAAACTCTCTTTGTGGACCCTCTAGGAGAACAAAGTATTTTGTTCTTGTATTTGGGAAGTTAGTTATTTTTTATTTTGTTTGTTTACTGTGTTGAATTGGATACTTTTGTATCGAACAACCCATCTGACTGACCCGACCTGGTGGTTGGTTCCTTCGTATATGATTTTGGTCTCTGGTTGATTTTGAGGTGGTAGATTTTATAATCTCTCAATGATGTTCACCGACCCGTCAGGTCGATTCAATTTTTGGGTCAAAGCCGACTAACTGGATTTTATTTTGTTTATTTACTGTGTTGAATTTGATACTTAAGTATCAAACAAACCATCTGCCTGATCCAACCTTGTGGTTGGTTCCCTCGTATGTAATTTTGTTCTGGTTAACTTTGAGGTGTTAGATTTTAATCTCTCAATGATGTTGGCCTGTTGGGCTGATTCAATTTTTGGGTCAGAACCGGCTAACTGTATTTTGGGCAAACCCTATGTGGGATAGATGCGCTGGTTACTCCTTGAGCAATCCCAGGCTTTCCAGCTATGTACGCTTGTTTTCTTTGTTCCTTCGTGGTGAATGTCTGATGTCAGTGTTCTTGGTGGGGGGGGGGGGGGGGGGACTATTGCTGTAGCTAAGAGTCATGTCGAATGTAGAAGTAACATTGGTAGTATTCTGCTACCTGCTAGTGGATGTTCCCAAGAGCTCGATAACCAGTTAAAACTAAAATAAGTAATAATTTTTTATGCTTAGCTGGCTGCAATGATTACTTCTTTTCCTTGTTCTATGTTGTTTTATTTTCTGGAGTATGTGTTAATGATTAATAACGTCTTTTGAATGATAAAACTATAAAAGAAAATTTTTACTTCTGTACTTCAGTATTCTTATTAATGGCTGAAGGTAAAACTTCTCTTTTATAATTTCAGTTTCTCTTTAATCTGGCTTACGGAGAAATTTGTGTGCTTGTGGACAGCGAATTTCAACTCATTCATGAGTTATGCTTGTATGTACTATCAGCATCACAGAGGACTGAGCTTATACGTGCTACACTATCAACCTTGCATGCATTTCTCTCATGGATACCTCTGGGCTATATTTTTGAATCTCCACTGGTTTGTTTCAGTTCTATCTATTTACTTTTTATAATTGGCGCTTTGATCGTAATACTATCACTATTTTAGTGCAAAGTGGGAAATCATTAAGTCATACATTTTTCCTGATTCTATTTGCAGTTGGAAACACTTCTGAATTTCTTCCCAGTTGCATCCTATAGAAATCTTACTCTGCAGTGCTTAACGGAGGTAGTCACATGTTCTTTACTCTCTGTTTGAGCATTCATATCACCTGTTCTACACTTGATTTTATAGCATTTGTATCTTAATGATTCACTTTTTCTGTATTTTCTTTTAAAGCATTCATATTGCCTGTTCTATACTTGATTTTATAGCATTTGTATCTTAATGATTCACCTTTTCTGTATTTTTTCTTAAAGCATTCATATCTTTCTGTTCCCCAAGTGCTGACAATTCTTATCTTCTTGTGGTTTTTCTAGGTGGCTGCTCTTCAGTTTGGAGACTTCTACGATATGCAGTATGTTAAAATGTTTACTGTCTTCATGGTGCAATTGCAGGTATTTGTAGTCGGCCTCATTTCATATAGCTTCTGAGTACAACTTACAACTTTAGTAAAATTGACTCAAAATATATCTCTTGAGAAGCATATGGAGAGGAGTCATTCTGATATATATATATATATATATATTTAATGAATTCCCTTTGTGATAATTAAAGAGTTTGGTGAAGTATTTTTAAAAATAAAATTTTAATTTAAAATGACTTCTTTATTTTTTGTTAATCACTTATAACTATTCATATGCATTGACTTGATTGATTACACTTTAAATAGAATCACAAAAGCAGAAGATGATAGAAATGGTTGGTGAGATCTTAGCTTATTTGAAGTTGCTTTTAACCCTTTTTTTTTAAGTTGAAGTTGTAGTTTCTCTAAGGTGTTACCATTTTTGCTTGAAAGTAAGTCAAAACTGCTTCTAATGGTCCAAACTTCAAATAATGAGATCATTGAACAACATTTACTCCTTGTTATTTTCTTAATTTGATTGAATGAACATTGATGCTTGGGTTATTATTGATATTTTCTAGACCATTCTTCCACCTGGAACAAATATTCCTGATGCTTTTGCCCATGGTTCAGGTGAAGAACAGGTAAGCTTTTCCTCCTTCTAATTTAGTTTAAATCTATAATTTTCAGGCATCTTCTTATTATTTCTGGAGACTTTCACTTAGATTCGTTTTATTTGTGTTTTCTGCAGGCATTTATTCAGAATCTGGCTCTTTTTTTTACTTCATTTTTCAAGGTAAAATTGGCAGTTGTGTATTTTGCTTTCATTGTCTATTTAAAGAAAAGAAAAGAAAAGCATCATTAGCCATAGAAAGGTTGGCTTACCTATTAGAAATTCTTGCGATTGCTGTGAACCTGTGATGGTGGTGAGTATAAATGATGTTATAATGGGTTTGAATTTTATTTGTTGATTCTGGACTGCCTGACATGTGGATAAACTTTGTTATGAAAAGAGAAATATTTAATGTATTTTTTCTGGGGTTAAAATTTTCCAGTTTTGGTCCTATGAATGACTTGATTTGAGTTTCTTTTCACCAACTTGTTGAAACGTGATCAAGATATAATTTGCGCTGATACATTTTATTTTGTAGTCCCACATTCGAGTACTTGAATCCACTGCTGAGAATAGAGCAGCACTGCTTATGGGGCTTGAATATCTAATTGGCATCTCATACGTTGATGACACTGAGGTTTTCAAGGTCGAGTTGTTTCGTATACCATTTCCTTCCTTCATATATGATGTTTCATAGTTGTGATTGATTTGAGCGTTTGTTTGTCCTTACAGGTCTGCTTGGACTACTGGAATTCTTTGGTCTTAGAGCTCTTTGAGGCACACCACAATTTGGATAATCCTGCATCTACTGCAGGATTGATGGGGCTTCAGGTATTGTCATTATGACATTTTCAATGAATGCTGTGTACGTGATCGTGTATGATGGATGTACTAGGATAAGAGTAAAACATTTTGTCTTACATCTGTGCAGATCGTTTGATGTTGGTGTTAAAACTTAAAAGTAGCAAAGCGAATGCCTATGATTTATCATGTTTTGCGATTACTACATTTCTTTATGCTTTGCACATGTTCTAGGATGTGTATATTCATTTGAATAGGCAAGAAAGATTTTAATGTTTAGGGAAATACTTGCAAGGTTTTAAATAATCATCAGCATAGTATACATATGAACCATATCTATGGATGTTGCTCAGACATTACAAGAATTCAAGATCCCTTAAATTACATTTGCTCTCCTATTTATTCAACATTGTTTGCATGCAATGAAATGACAAAAATACGAGTGCATGTAACAAATGCCCAAATCCATCTTCAGACATTCTTTTTACAATCCATTTTCTCATTCTTCCCTCTTTTTGAATACATTTCTTGATTTGGAGGCCAATCACAAGGTTTATGCTTCCATTCAAATGAGGAACGGTTAATGCAGACAGATTATTTGTTCAGCAGGTAAGGCCATGGTAGAGGTTAGAAGATGCCATATTTCGGGCACATTTCTTTTTATAATAATGAGGCCCGTAAACACTTTGCGAGGAACATTATTATTTTTAAGCATTCTTTTTGATTAATGAGATGTAAATTATGTTGTGATGTAGGGGATTGAATCTTTTAGTTCTTATGGAATAGTTTCTGCATCTAAGCTGTGTTTTGTTGCCTGATAATTGTTTTCTTGATCTAATTTGTTCAATTTACTCTGTTTCTTGCTTAGGTGATTTTCATTTGGCCAATTTAGTTGCAATTTTAGCAACTTGAGATAGGATTTTTCATGATTGTGTGTTTCGTTATTTTTCTTCCTCCCTGTTAAGGTTTACTTGACATTTGTTAATGTATTTTTATTCTTTAAGTAAATTTTGTTCTAGCACGATAGCATTAGCAAGTTACTTTCAAAGAATAGTTTTTTGGTTGCCAAAAGTAGTGTTTATTCTCTGTTCACCATGTAAGATTGGCTGAGTAGTTGGGACAATCATATTTTCATCAGCTGCTGGTTGCTGACTGTGTCATTTTCTTTTCATTGATGACTTTAAATTATTCAATATGCAGATGCCTTTGATTTCTGGTATGGTTGATGGTCTGGGGTCACATCTTTTGCAACGACGGCAACTATATGCTATTCCAATGTCGAAGTTGCGATTGCTGATGATCTGTCGTATGGCTAAGCCTGAAGAAGTTTTGATTGTTGAGGATGAAAATGGAAATATTGTGCGTGAAACCATGAAGGATAATGATGTCCTTGTTCAGTACAAGGTGTGTTTTGTAGTCATCGAAGTGATTAATGTATCTCTATTCATAAGCAATTAGAGTTGATCTTTTGCCGCGGGGCCCTTTTTATGTCAATTTTCCATTGAAAATTTATATGGTTTATTTGACCATCATGTTATTAGTCATGTAAGTGTATTTATATCTGGAATCTACTGGTTTATTCAGTTGGAATTGAGCAGTGATTATTTGAATTGATGGAAACTAAATGATGTTGAGCTTTTTCTGAATTTTTTGTTATGTACTTTGTCAAGAGTCTAGCTTTGATGCTTGTATGGGTTGCTTATTATTGATTCCTTTGTTGTAGATCATGAGGGAAACATTGATTTACTTGGCACACCTTGATCACGAAGATACTGAGCAGCAGGTATGTATTCAGTATAAAAGTATGTGTTTGCTTTTTCGTTTTATCTATTTTGATTCTCTGCTTGATATTTTTGGAAGCTCTTGACCTTAATGAACTGTGGGGGCAATGTCAATGTTTCCTACTTGATGTAAAGCGTGAAACTGGAAACATTGATCAATTATTTTAATTTCTAAATGCTAATGGTTTGTTCTATAACGTTGTTCACGCGAAGTTTTATTTGCACTTGTTCAGTCAAAACCCTTTAATTAGCATCCGTGTTGTTACATGTTTTAGCGCTTTAGGTTTAGAAACTTTAATTTGGATACCAAAACTATAATGCGATCGACCTTTTACTTATGGGATAGAGGGTTTCCTATTGTTTTGCCCAGATAAGCTACTTTACTATAATTGAGGGACTGTCAGTTTTCCATTTTCCAAAAGCTTGCTCAGCAGCAGATTATTTGGGAACCTGGATAAATTATGCTCAATATGTTTTGTACTTCACTTTGGTGATCTTTTTGTGATTTTTTTTTTGAAAAGAATCTTTTTGTGATTAGATGTGAATGTTGAATCTGTTGAGCATGGTGGTTATTTAGATCTCTCATCCATCTTTTTTTTGTTCTATTTATTTATTTATTTTGGGTTTTTGGTTTTTGGGATTGCTCCATTATCTGTTCTTCTTGTGGGTCATTATTTATGCAAATTTCTTTGAAGGCACATTTCTAATTTACTGTATGTTCCTGAGCTCTGGAATCCAAACTTCAAATCTAAATGGTTGAGCAGAAAACTTTTGATCTGTAGAAGTTGTGAGTTTGTGGTGTTAATAGTATTTAATTAGTGTTTGCTATTTGTTTCTTTGCAGATGTTGAAAAAATTAAGCAAACAATTGAATGGTGAGGACTGGTCATGGAACAATTTGAATACGCTGTGCTGGGCAATTGGTTCTATATCTGGTTCCATGATGGAGGAACAGGTATGCTTTCTCTCCTTGTTGAGAGGTACAATTGTGAAAGTGCAGGTTTCAGAAATAACTTCTATTATACATTTATTAATTCTTGGGTGCATGTTCTGCACACCGATCAGCTGTCAATTCTATGTTGGATGGTGTCTAGGGTATCAGTTTTTATCATCTACAATTGCTTTTGAGAAGGGGAAGGACTGGTGGAATCTGCAAATTTTGGCGGAACTTGTATAGTTCTTTTATTATTCCAAGTATTGTTTGAAAATTTGGTGAATTTCACTTAGCTGAATTGTTCTAATATTTTAGCCAATCAAACTAGAGTTGTGACGTAAGAAAATATATTAAATAAAATCAAAAAATTTTAGAAGTCTAGTGAAGTGTGTTAAAAATTGCCAACTTCAGCATAGTTTGAGAAAAGAACAACTTTACTTTTGAACATGATGATGCAAAAAGTTGACGAAAATATCTATGAACAAAATAAAAAGAAACTCATGTTTCCTAAAAGAAATATATCTCGATTATCCATAAATGCTTGTAGCAAATAGAGATTAAGTTTGTTAAACTTAGAGTTAACCATTAGAAAATATTATATTTTACTATTTATGTTAATATACATATGTGTTAATATATACTATATATTATGTATAGTATGTTTGTGTAAGTTACTATTTTAATATGTTAACATTTTGTAAATTTAGAAATGTATATTAATATTATATATTGTTGTATGTATCTAATTTATGTAGTTATGTAATGTGTAGAGTGATCTATTGTGTAGTTATTATTATATAACCATGTATGTGCAATGTGTGTCAAATATTGTTAACGTAAATATTTGTTTCAAATTATTATATTTATACCTTTATATGTCAAAAGTATTTAGTTTAAGTTTGTTTTTATCATTGCTAGTAGTACTTATACATATTTTAGAATCTATGTAAAAAATCTTAAGACTTGTCTAAATGAGTGAGTTTTTATAAAGATTTTCCAAAATTTCTCAAGCTTCTTTGAATTAATTTAATATTTTTTAAGGTTGAAGTTTAGTGCAAAAGTGAAGTTTCGGACGTTGATTCCTGGTAATATGCTTGTGTGTGTGCATATGTATGTATTTATGTATGTATGTATTTATGTATGTATGTATTTATTAATGTATGGATTTTTCTATTCAAGTATACTCCTAATTCTCTAAGCTTCGAGTATGAGTCCGACTTAGCTAATTTATAAGTACATAGTTTAAGTTTGTGGAGCTGTAACTTCCATCATGTTATGATGGCTGGTGGATTTGATGACATTGGTGCTCAGCCGTAATTGCTGTTAAGAAGTGGATCTGTCTTCATTGTACATGCAAGCAAGTGCTCTAATTCTTTACTAGACCAAATATTGAAATCCTAATATTTTGTTATTTATTTGTGTCCTTAGTTTAATCTAGGAATATGGAACTGCACGAGGCTGTTTCTTATTTTTAAATCTTGCTTATTGTTTTAATACTTATTTGAAGCAAAGCATAATGTCCTATTGTCATTTCACATGTGAATTTGGTATTAAACTAGTGTATTTGTAACTTTCTTGGCAGGAAAATAGGTTTTTAGTGATGGTTATTCGTGATTTATTGAATTTGTGTGAAATCACAAAAGGAAAGGATAACAAGGCCGTTATTGCCAGCAATATCATGTAAGGGCAGTCATGGGGAATTGCTCTTTGTTCTGATTTGATTCTTGTTTTAAACTTATTTTTTTGTTGGGATGAATAGGTATGTTGTTGGACAATATCCAAAGTTTCTAAGGGCCCACTGGAAGTTTCTGAAAACGGTTGTGAATAAGCTGTTTGAATTCATGCATGAGACTCATCCTGGAGTTCAGGTAATTTTCTTTATTAATTTCTATCGTCCTTGACAAGGCCTTGGTGGTAAACACACAATGTTCATAATGATTTTATGGTAAAATTGCGTTGTTGCAAGAGGTACTTGTCATTTTCTTTCCTTCTATTCATTTATAGCTGTTGGGCTTCTTACTTTTGTTTCTGAAAGTGATTTTATTATATTATATTATATTTTTTTTTGATGTCCTGGCTACGCTTATTAATTAATGCAACATATATATATATATTTTGTCGGTTATGGTTGTGTTTACCGTCCTGGACCTTCTGGCTTATTGAAAATAGACTAGATTGAAATCAAATGGAATAGTTTGAATTGCTACACTTATTGTGAATTCTGTGAATAATGGCCCTGGGCGCTGTCACAGCATCCTGGTTTTAGATTCAATGGTTGGGCTGTCATAGATCATTAAGTTGGTGGCTAATATTATAAGGTCTCCTGTGTCTGTTGAGTTTCATATTACCTCTCTACCCAAGCAATACACAATTTTGAATGTGTTGAAGAAACATTAGCACATGGCTCTCAGGTCTAATAGAACACAATCTTCTTGCTTGGCTTGACCCTTCGTAACCTTTTGTCACATATCATTGTCATTTGCATGACCATAAGGGTTATCATTACTGTTATTTGTGAGTTATCCAAATTCTCAATCATGGGTACTTGATGGTGAGACTTCGATCCCCAATCAAGTCTATTTGGCAACCTAAAAAAGTGAGGGGTGTTTCTCCTCATTTTCAGTTTCTTGAAAATAGTGGTGAGATATAGCTTGAAAAGCGATTGATTGATGAACAACAATTAAAGGTTCTGGTTGATGATGGTTGAAAAGTTTTATGGTTAATATTGATGCATTCAACTGAAAGTGAAGGCTGTTTCTCCTTCACAGTTTCTGCAAAATAATGGTGAAAAATAGCTTGAAAAGTGATTGATGAACAACAGTTAAAAGTCCTGATGGTTGAAAAGCTTTATGGTTGATTTTGATGCATTTAATTTTTCTTTAAAATAGTATCGAAATATATGCTACGACTATGATATTCTTAAATTGATGCACTTCAATGACAAATTAGACATCTAACTTGTACACTCGCCAAAAACATGAACATACAAGGTACATTGTGCTGAAAATGCAATGTTGATGTTGCTTTTTTATTTTTGCATTTCAGGATATGGCCTGTGATACATTTTTGAAAATTGTTCAGAAATGCAAGCGTAAATTTGTCATTTTACAGGTAAGACTTTTATTTGCCGTGGACCTTTATTTCTTTGATAACATGTTCATTGGAAACTTATAATGTTTGTTTATTTGTTTCTGCTAAAAGAAGCTGTTTATTTGTTTCTGTGTTTGGAAAATTTTCTCAAAAGAAATGAATTAAAAACCTTTGCGACTGTATCAGTTTGTTCCTGATGCCCATTTAAAATGTTAACCAATCATTACTCAGATTTTAGAATGTATGTTTTGAATTTTTTATTCTACATCTGAAAAACAGTAGTAAGCGTGATGCACACTTCACAATTTCAGTTTTGCTGTACAAACTGGAAACTTGTCTCATTAGAAAATAGGGGATGTGTTGTTTTGCTGATTGTGCTCTGATCACTTTTCTGTTGCAGGTTGGGGAAAATGAACCTTTTGTTTCTGAACTTTTAACTGGTCTTCCAACTACTATTGCTGATCTTGAGCCCCATCAAATTCATACATTTTATGAATCTGTACGTTATAAAATTTAATGTTTGTAATTTTTTACATATGATCCTTCTGTTGCTCTCTTTTTGAATCTTTCTGTGTGCCTTTAATCTTGAATTATTGATTTTTGTACTAAGTTTTATGAACTTGCCATTGTGCAGGTTGGTCACATGATACAGGCAGAATCTGATCCCCAAAAAAGGGATGAATACCTTCAACGCTTGATGGAACTTCCTAACCAGGTGAGTTGCAATAATCCTTTTCAGTGACTTGCAATGTGAACTCGTTGTCCATGTTACATTGATCTGAGGTTTTATGCGAATACATCTGTTTTACAGAAATGGGCTGAGATAATTGGGCAGGCACGTGTTAGTGTGGACTATCTTAAGGATCAAGATGTTATTAGGACTGTGCTTAATATATTACAGGTATTATACTCTTCGAAGAACTAGGGAGGTTTTTTGTTTTTATTTATCCTTGATTGATAATTCTGAGCTTTCTACGAAGCACAGAGATCAACATGCATATGGACAGCATTTCTTTCAAGCCCGGGGATATTTTTTTCATTATAAAAAATCATTTCTTTTTGCGTGTTTACTTGGTTCAAGTTCAACAGTGTTATTATTCCAAATTTTAAGTATGAATGACCTTTCAGACAAAACGTCAACTTCTTCATAACTCCTTGTCAGGGTCTATATGTATTTGGTATTTGGTTGTTGATCTGGATTGTTTTGAAAAAGCTTTGTGTGTGTGGCATACTTAATTTAGCTTTCTTTTTCTGTAATGCTTCTTTGTTGGGTAATGCTGCAATCTATCAGCATGGACATAGAATGCTTAATCCTTAATTCTTGGCCGATGCAATCAAATAGGTTTGACATGAGCTTTTTCAGAACAAGTTGTAGAAATTGTTATTTTGTTACTAATTGAATGCAAGTTATTCTGATTTACGGGATTGAATTAAAATGATCTTCTCAATGTGCTGATTAGTTGCATTTTCAACATTTGTTACCGATTTTGTTTCTTGCTCTTTTGTGCAAGTTTCTGCTTTCTTAGTGGGACATTTTACAGTTTGCTTGTTACCAATTAATGCTAGCATTGGTTTATGGCAGACAAACACAAGTGTTGCCAGTTCTCTCGGAACATATTTTCTCTCACAAATCTCTTTGATATTCTTGGATATGCTCAATGTGTATAGGTAATGTGAAAATTATCTTTGTAACTTGACAAACATACTTCAAATATTTAGTTGTTCGATTGTCAAGTTATCTGATTATGCCGTGCATATGAAACAGAATGTATAGCGAGCTTATATCAAACAGCATAGCAGAAGGGGGACCTTATGCCTCTAGAACTTCCTATGTAAAACTCCTACGGTAGGATCAATAATATGATTTTATTTAACAGTTTTAGTTGCCCTCATGACCTTCATGTTAGGTTCTCCTCAACACAGATCCGTTAAAAGGGAAACTCTGAAGCTTATTGAAACATTTTTAGACAAGGCTGAAGACCAACCACAAATTGGAAAGCAGTTTGTGCCACCGATGATGGATCCTGTTCTGGGGGATTATGCTAGGAATTTGCCTGATGCTCGGGAGTCTGAGGTTCTGTCACTGTTTGCCACAATTATAAACAAGTAAGTTCTAACATCTATTGGCCCAAGTCTTCTTTTCTTTTCTATCATGCATTGCTTTGATTGGAATTTTTTTCTGGGCTGGTCAAGTATCTTGTACATGGAGTCTGATATTGACATGAATCTGTACTTTCTACTTGACTTGCTGAGTAGATGTTGAGGAACCATATGGTAGAACTTGTATGATGTTAATTTTATTATTTTTGTTTATATCTGGTTCATAGCTAATATACCTCACAAGGTTTCCCATCCAACATAAAGTTTACCTTGCTCAGAAAGATAAAAACTTGACTTACCATTTTGTATCTGACATTACCAATCTTCTTATAAACTTTAAAAGGATGGATATCTGCTATAGCAGAGATATAAATGCATGTCTTTATGGATTTTGGATGCTTCTATCTGCATTTTGCCAAGGAATAGAACTATATAAGGACCTTAACTGAGAAGGAGAGCTGTTAATTTAATTTTCATGGATCCTGTTCTATACTAGAGGAAAATAGGAACTGCGGTAAGCATTATCCTTTTAAGGGTGTCTTGAGGGAATCATTGGGTGGACGAATGGGCTAATTTGGTCCTTTGTATATAAACCAAGTATTATTTATTATTTAATTTATGCAATAGGTCATTTACATTTAAACTAGAAGCACTAGAGGTGCTTCTTTCATAAAAACCTTCTGACATGATGCTCTACACAAAAGAGATGTTTACATTTCCTTAACTACACGCGGACGTCTATCTCGACTACAAATCCAATTGAGAAAACACGACATTCAACTTTCATGAAAAAGCCGTACTAGGCAACATGTACCTACATAAGCTAGATAGGAGATGGAGAGGATATGATAGAAGCACGATATTTTGATTGTTTAGTGAATCAGATCAATTCTATTAAGGACAAATCATATATTTTTTTTAAACAGAGACTTTATTGATAATAAAGATAATTACATAACCGGATGAGATATCCGGAGGAGGGAATTACAAAGATTGTAATATATTCCGTTCGTTACAAAGCCATTCTCTAAATTTGTAGCCTTTTCCTAATTTAGAAATTGAGATCTATATTGCAAAAAGAATATTGGATCTCTCCCATATAAGTTGGTCCAAATTACTTTTGCCCAAAAAGATGCGAACATTTCTTTCTTTCCACACATTATGCCAAACAACCGCCAATTTCACTTTCCAAGACTGCTGAAGAGTTGCTAAAGCGACCCTTTCTGGAATCTAAAGGAGGGAATCTGTTGGGGGAGGAAGAAGAACTCGGTGTTGTTGATTCAACTGATGCCACAGTTTCTGCGTTAGCTTGCATTCCTCGACAATGTGCTAAACTAATTCCCCATGATTCCTGCAAAGGATCCAAATGGAAGGATTTAGATAATGGTGGGAGTGTCGTTTCTGGATGTTATCTAGGGTCTTGAGCTTGTTTAAGTTCACTAGTCACATTAAGATCCGGGCTTTCATAAGGGCCTTTATGTTCTATATAAAGTTTGTTGGAATGATGGTCCTGTTTGGGTCTCGATCTAATTTTGAAAGATTTCACAAAGAACTGAAAGCTATTTTCTGGGCTCCATTTGGGGTTGCCTTCTTCATTTGTCTCTTGGATCTGGAAGCCATGCAAAGAGTTGGGAAGGTCATTTAGCTCTTCCATATTGCTGTACCCTATATTATTACTAAGATGCAGGTTCCAACCCCATTGAGGATACCTATCTACATAAGTGCTGGTTTTGAAGGTTGCTATGGTTCCACCCTTCCTTCTAGACAATCTGCATATGTTGGGATATTTGTCCTATAGTTTTTCCCTTTCACACCATGTCTTCCCAAAATCTCAAATTGTCACCTTTGCCCACTTTCCACATAGTGTGAGGTCTAAATCTGTCATATATGTTGTATATGTACTTCCAAGGAGCTCTATGACTGCATTTTTTGTTTTGACCAGCTTCTCGCTCGAAAGACTTGGATCTGTGAATGCTTTAAATGAATTTTGCCAAAGGGCTGTTGGATTTTTTATCATTCTTCACAACCATTTACCTCGTAACGCCATATTTTTCTTGATAATCCCTCCTATGCCCAGCCCTCCCTGCGTCATGTCTTTGCATACCTGATGCCATTTTACCAAATTTTGACCCCTTGATACATCTTTTGATTTCCACAGGAAGTCTAACATCTGTTTTTCAATATCTCCAACAACAATTATTGGCATTTTGAAGACAATACATAGAATAAGTAGGCAGCACTTGAAGAATCGATTTTAGCAGCAACATTCTTCCTCCCCTCGACAGATAACTGGGCTTCCATCCTGCAGTTCTTTTCCTGATGACAAAGAATGCTCTAGACTCAATAGATGGCAACAATTGTGTAGATGTGTTGCAATGGAGATTGGTTATCAGGTTATCTTGCCTAATTGGTGTTATTGTGTTGCCTATGCAAACCAATAATTTCAAGGCACTAGGACAATGTCTAGGTGAGTTGCCTAGTTTTGGATGCCATGAATGCACAATATATATATATATATATATCATCCATGAGTTTGAGCAAATCTAACAGTTAGTTTGAGATATTAAATTGGATTTTTTTTCCTGTTGGAATTTTTTGGGCTATTCGTTTCTTTCCTTTCTCCTCTTTTTTTCTTGACTATCTTGCAATCTTATCTTAGATTTCTTATGATTTAGCTTATAGGTGAATTTGGGGAGTGAAGAGAGTATATAATCTCTTTGGACGTATTGGTTGAAGGTGAATGAGAGAAAAGATTAAGACCTTATTCTCTTGTCGCATCAAATCACATTGCCACCTCAACTTGGTTTATACAAGTGTTGTATGTATTTTGTCATATAATTCATATTTTGGACTCATAATATCTAGGTGATTTACATTTATTAATATTTTCTTGACAACACATTTTATTTGTTCCCTCGATGCTCAAGTGGATGATTATCTTCTAATTTACCATCTTTCTCTTTTATTCCATTATCACATACCAATTGCTGTCAGTTAGCAATATCATAGTAGCATGCTGCTTTTAACATGTTTTTGTTCAAAAGTTTTTTATATTTTATTCATTTTCCCTACATAAACATCATAAAAAACTCATGTCAAATAATCTATCCTGAATCAAAATGATAATTATATACCATTTGTCACACCAAAACATATACAGAATTTGAATACATCAGTTTATAAAAGATCAGATTCATTAGTCTCCCTCCCTTAGATACAATTTTTGTGAAATTACACAATACTAAACATGATGCGTGAATTCTGAAAATTGCTTTCATGTAGATCTCACACTCCCAAGTGTACTTTTTTGTTGTCATCGAATTGCAATCGAACCTTAACCATCAAAATCTCTCTGTTCCTCTGTTTTTTCATAGTATGATTCGCAATCGCTCCATGTAACTCATCAATTGATCCATTGGGCTGAAGCCCAATTTATCTCTAATCCAATATATGAAATGAATTAGGATTGTAATTCTCAAGATAGATGCATGAAATACATCGTGTACACCAACTAACTGAGGTAGTAATGTCAAGCAATACTCCATAGGACTAATTTGCTCAAGGATCTCAAAAGGTCTAATATACGTGAGAGGAAGCTTACTCTCAATCTCGAATTTAGTGAGTCCCTTTTGAGGCAACATCTTAGCAATACATGGTCTCTGATGTTGAACGCTAGGACTTTCCTTTTGTTAGTAACATATTTCTTCTTTCAATCTCGAGCTACGTTTTGATTTTGTCAAATCTTGTTAATCTTCTTTGTTAATTAGCAACAACGTGCTGCTACAATATTGCTGATAGAAAACAAGTGGTGCGTGATAGTGGCATGATAGAGAAGGATGATTAATTAGGAGATAATTATCCACTTGAGGACTTTGGGGACAAATAAGTTCTATTATCAAGAAGAGATTAATAGGAGTAGATCACTTGAATTGTGTTTGAAACATAGATTATGTGACAAAATACATATAACACTTGTATGATCCAAGTTGAGGTAGCTATGTGATTCAAGAGCATGATGCTTTGATCTTCTCATTCTCTCAATTCACCTTTCATTGACATGTGTAGGGAGATTCTCTGCTCTCTTCATTGCTCCAATTTACTTGTAAACTAAGACAAAAGAAATCTAAGAGAAGAGAGCAAGATAGAGTGGAAAGGAATGGTCTGAAAAATTTCAGCAACAAAAATTTAATTTGATCTCTCAAACTTATTGTTAGATTTGGCCCAATTTTAGGTATGTTATTATTCTTTGAGGTATGTTTAACTTGAACGATGGAGATCTTGATGAGAAATTTATACTAAAAGATGTATCTTCACCTTTGGGACTGGATAGATAGGCTTGTAGAAATGCACTGGGCTGATCAAAATAGTGGATCTTGAAGATTAATTGATAAATCTTTTATAAATTTGATGGGTAACTTGTGACTCCTTGGTTTATATTTTGAACAATGGAGATTTGAATATGCAATTCTTAGTGTAAGATATAGTCCATTGTAACTATTTATACCAATTGACTGTGAAATAGCACGTTGGGATGCTCTTTATCTCAATATGATATCGTTGTGACTAGCTGTTGGATTTTAATGGGTTTTTGATATTTGAATTATGTAAAGGTGACATATATATATAAATTTATTCATATGAGATCTTTGTAAAATGATAAAAGAACACTTCATATTATTTGAAATTGTACGTGCAAAACACCTTCTTCAAGAGATTTGATGAAATTGGAAACTTTTATGTGTAAAAAAGTGCTTGTTGGATAGCAAGTATCTATTGTCAAAGATATATCCTTGGTTGTTAGAGATTTCGACGACCTTTTTTAGTTGAAGGAAATGGAAATTGAGGGCTTACACAGAGGGAAAGGTTTAGCCTTGAGGGTTTACTATTGAATGATGGGTTGGCGTCAAGCAAACTTGGATACTGAATTTAGTTTGAACGAATGGGTTAGTGATTTGGCCGTATTATGGAGTACATCTAGTTATACTTTTTGTTACTTGGACTTGGGTATTGATGTCGGATACGGTTACATGTGTAGAAGTCCAATTTGTTCATTTTCAATTTGTAGGATGTGCAGACTTATCTATATTATATGCTATTTTGTCTTTTCTCTTCTTTTCACTTTTATGCTCCATTTGTTCTTCTATTTAATTGAATTTTGTCTATTAATTGATGTCTCCTTTAGTGTTGTCAAGGCAAAAAGGCGAACTTGGCTTTATATATGCTATTTTTGTCCCTCTTCTCTTTTTACTCTTAATACTCCCGTTCTCCTTCTATTTAAATGAATTTCATCTATTATTTGATATTTCCTTCAATGTTATATATATATATATATACACACACACACACACATATTTAAAATAATTGATATATTATTTGTATTAATGTATTATTTAAATTTTTATTAATTTTAGGGTTGATGGGCAAAAGAAATCTCAAGGTTTGCACATTCTGGCAAAATAATCCAAAATTTTCAAAATTAACAAATAAATACAAACCTTTAACATTTTGTTGCAAATCTATCCTATGGGTGAATTACACAAGTTGATGCTTACGTGGCGTGTAGTTGGTACCTAGGTGGTGAAAATGATATATGTCACATTTTGAACAGCTAACAACTCAGCAAAACAATTTATAAAATTGCCCTAAAAATAATATTTTTCATAATTGCCTTACTATCTTCCTCTTGTGTGAGAAGCAAGAGCAATAATTTTCAAGGCGCGAAGCTTGTCCTTGTAGCGATTTCCGTCGCAATTGGACTTGTTATTAGGTTCTTGAATCCAATGATTTTGTTGTTTTTCTGAAAGATTCAATGCTATTAATTTTCTTGTCCATTAAATCTTGTGACGGTTGCTCTCATCCACACAAACATAGAAAATTCCATTTAAAAAGAAAAACAAAAGGAAAGAAAAAAACCAATTTCTTACTTTTTGTTCAAGACCCATTCTCATTACCAAAATCCATGGAAGAAATCTCCAAAACACCCAAAAAATCTGATGTCTTTCTTACCTTGGTTTTCCTTCTTCTTTCAACCCATTTCAACAACGCATCGGCAAAACAACAACCCATCAAAACAATAGTAGTCCTTGTTCTAGAAAACAGATCCTTCAATCACGTGCTGGGATGGATGAAGAAATCCAATAACCCATCAATCAATGACGTCATAGGAAATGAATGCAACCAAATCTCCACAAAATATCCCAATTTTCAACCGATTTGCTTCACGGACAATGCCCAATTTGTCGACCCAGATCCTAACCACTCTTTGAAGCTGTCCAACAACAGGTTTTTGAGTCAAGCCCAATTCCCACCATGACTGGATTTGTAAAGCAAGGTTAACAATGTCTCTTAATTCACTACAACGGTGACGAAAGGCTTCTGCCTAGAATTCGTACCAGTTTTCTCATCACTTGTTCAAGAATTTTCTCTTTTTAATCATTGGTTTTCTTCAATTTTGGGGCCAATGTAGTTCTCTCGTTAATTTTTTTCATCTTTCATTTTGGTAGTTCCTTCGTCTTAGGGCACAAGCAATCTCGGTCTAAGCTTACTCACTAATCATGGAGTTTAGGGCAATTATGAAAAATGTTTTTTTTTTTTTTTGGGATAATTTTGTAAATTGTTTTGCTGAGTTGTTGGTTGTTCATGCGTGACATATGCCATTCTCGCCACCTAATCAATTCAACGCCACGTGTAGGAATCAACTTGTGTAACTCACTCCTAGGATAGATTTGCAACAAAACGTTAAAGGTTCGTATTTATTTTGCTAATTTTGAAAGGTTTGGATTATATTGCTAAAATGTGCAAACTTTTGGATTTTCCGCCCATTAGCCCTTAATTTTAGAGTTTAACATATATATATATATTTTGCCAAGCCTCTCCAGAAAAGATATATTTCAATTACCTTCTTAGAGCGTCTAGGCCACCACTTAAGTGCTTGAGGGGGCTAGGCTTGCTTAGGCGACGCCTTCACGAGACATTCTTTTTCTATTCTTTCTAGCTCTTTCAACTAGTGAATTTACATGGTGATATTCTAAAGTTCAAATATACATAGTGATATTCTAAAGTTCAAGTATCGGAGACATATCTCATACCCATGTAATATGATTAATTGTTGGGCACAAATATGCTTGGATAAAGTAAAGAGTTAACATATCATTGTAGCTAATGGATCCCTCATCCTTATTTTGACAATAATGTGCATTTTTTATTCTTATTAATATAATTATCTTGTTCTAGTTTCTTTTCAAAAAAAAAAAAAATTATCTTGTTTAATGTGACCCCTAAAAATAATATTTGTGGTTTTAACTCTTTTGAATAGGATATTGATTGTTGGCTCCAATTCTATATGGCAGTTGCTTGTTCAATCGGCTTAATGTGATATTTCATGCTTTTCTCCATAGTTGCTGGTTCAATTTGGTAGTTTAGTTGCATGCTCTCCCTAAGTTGAGTGGATATTGCCATTTGTAAATGCTTAGATATTCCAATAGCAGGATGCTGGGGGGGCATCTTTCGATTTGTACTTGGTTATTGCTAAACGTTTCTTCTGCATTAAATTTTTGTACATAGATACAAGGGCGTGATGACAGATGATGTACCTCGCATATTTGAAGCCATTTTTGAGTGTACACTCGAGGTTTGTAAGCCTTTGCTAGATGCAATATTTATCTGTTTTAACCTGTTATGTTTTCCTTGATGGACTGGGACTGTCTTGTCTTTGCAGATGATCACAAAAAATTTTGAAGATTATCCTGAACATCGCCTGAAATTCTTTTCATTGCTACGTGCTATAGCTACGCATTGTTTCCCTGCCTTGATATGCTTGTCAAGTCAGGTAAAGTTTAAGAATGCTATCTTCAATTGGATTTTCTTTCCTTTTTTTGTTTTTTATTTGAAGTATTTTTATAGTTAAGGAGCATAAACATGTGAATGTACTTGTGCTTGATGTTGTAGTTGGTCTTTTGCTTATTTATATATTTTATAAATTGTTGCTAATCTACTTAAAGTTGGTCCTTATCAGCAATTGAAGCTTGTCATGGATAGTATTATATGGGCTTTTCGGCACACTGAAAGGAATATTGCTGAAACTGGGCTTAATCTTTTACTGGAGATGTTGAAAAATTTTCAGGTAATAATGTTATTTGTTTATCTTCTCCGTTGCCCATTAATATAATCTACAGATTTTTGAACCTTCCTTGGTCTTCATTTGCAGATTTCTGAGTTCTGCAATCAATTCCACAGAACTTATTTTTTGACAATCGAGCAAGAGATATTTGCAGTCTTGACTGATACATTCCATAAACCTGGATTTAAGTTGCACGTCTTGGTGTTACAGCACTTGTTTTGCCTGGTAAAATGAACCTTTGCTTCTGCAACTATACATTATTGTGATTATTGGGACTTGCTGTTGGGTTGGGTCTATAGTTTTCTTAATGCCTTCTCAGGTGGATTCTGCATCATTGACGGAGCCCTTGTGGGATGCATCAACCGTTCCATATCCATACCCTAACAACATGATATTTGTCCGTGAATACACCATAAAACTATTGAGTTCATCGTTCCCAAACATGACAACTGCAGAGGTTGGTGTGATTGTGGCAATATTGTTGCTGTTCATTTGTATTAGTCATTGTCTTAATGAGGGTAATTTTGTAGGTCACTCAATTTGTGAATGGGTTGTTTGAATCAAGAAATGACCTCTCCTCTTTTAAAAATCACATTCGTGACTTTCTCGTCCAGTCTAAAGAGTTCTCAGCTCAGGTAAAATTGTCTGTCTGGTGTTCAGTTATTTTTTACATATTATGTTCATTCCTTTTTTGGGGGTAAGGGGCTGTTTGGTACATGAGATTTAGATAGGGTAGAATAATTTGTCTCAATCCCACTTATATTGTATTGTTGGGGATAAAATAGTGATGCTCAAAAGGGCGGAAGGGGGGGGGGGGGGGGGGTTTTTTTTTTTTTTAATTTATTTTGTAGAAGGATTTTTTTTTTTAAGTTTATTTTTTTTAATTATTTTGTTTTTTCTTTTCTTT